>JAEQBH010004808.1:0-262734 GCA_016808115.1 Tetrastigma voinierianum | reverse complement strand
TCTAAGAAGGTTATGGTGGTCCAAATGAGGGAGTTTCTGATACCTAGCTTGTACCTCCAACATCTCTCGACTTGATGTCGCAAGTAGCGAGCCTTCCCCGTCGAGCCGACCCCTCCTTCCTACAAATCCTCCCGATCACATGGATTCCTCCCCAACGGCTGCCAGCCGAGTCAGCTGGTTGCCGAGGTGGTGGTGGTCGCTACCGGCTCGCCTTCTAAGGCCACATAGCGCGAAGATGCCCACGCCGATCAAGTATTCAATTTCTTCTTAGTTGATGTAGTCGTATGTCCGATGTCCGTGGTCCCTATGGAATTCGGCAAGATCCGTATTGTCTCTTTCGTTGTCCGACTTCATCCTGAAGGCCACCTCAGAACTTTTCATGTCAGATTTCAGAGGACCCGCGACACTAAGGTCAAGAGGTGAACCGCGAAAGGATACCATTGCCGCAGCCTCAGCCGTGGGTGGTCCTGTGTGGTCTCACGCTCCTCACCCCGGGATCGTCGTCTCTCCGTCCTTCGCGGGATCCGTCCCGGCTTCCTCGCTTCCCGCTTCGTCTCGCTTTATCACTTTTGCCTCGAGCGAAAGAGCCTCCTTTGATTGGATATGAGGGCTTCTATCCGTTAATATACTTTCATGGCGAGTACTCTACCCATGTTTGATTGCGTTCTTGAGATAGAGAACATCGTGTCTCTTTGATTGCATCTCCCAACCCTATGATGAAAACTATGATGGCGAACTTCACAAGAATATCTACCTTAGCGACTCTGCATTGAACCTCTTGACATAAGACCTCAGGCTCTCCTGCGGGTTCTGCTTTATGGTCAAAATGTGATAACACGGCTTCCTGTATATCCTAGCTCCGAAGAAGTGGGAGACAAATGCGATGGAGAGTTCTCTAAATGACAAGACAGCACTACGGAGTCTATTAAACTGTGCCAACGCCGGGTCCCTTTAGCATGATGGCGAAGGTTTGGCATCAGACGGGTCCTGATATCTCACAGGTAACCCATCCGTTCTTGTAAGTGTCGAGGTGATCTTTACAGGGTCTCATTCCATCGAACGCTTCGATTTGGCAAAGATTCGAACTTTGGCTGGCAGGGAAGGTAGCAGCCCGGCCATGAATGGGGATTCAGTTTGTTGCACCAAGACGTCCATAGAGACTAGAGCTCGACCCTTCACAGCTTCCTTCATGTGGCTGAGCTCTTGCTGGATGCCTCTGAATCTCTGTTCCCATGATCGCTCTTCCATTCCTTGTTGATGAGGGACTGGCTCATTATTTCTGTTATTCCCATCATGCGCTTCTCATCGCGAATCTCTCCTGGTGTGTAGGATCACACTCTCTTGCTCTAGCTTGGAGCCTTCTCCACGCCTTCGAGAGGGTCGAGGTTGGGTTGCTCTTCCCGGGAATGGTGTTATGGCCTTCCTGCCCGCTATACTCCGCCAGATTTTCTAATGAGCTGCTCCAACTCTTTAGCGTGACGTTGATCGTATGCAGCGCCCATCTCGCTGGTATTGGGCCAAGTAGTATGGTTTTCAGCTATCCGGGTGGTCGGCTATCTAAGTCGTCTTGCATCCTTGGGGGATCATGCGGTTCTCGCTTATGTTCCGAAGTTGATACCACTACCACCGAGATCAACTTATTTGTAAAGGAACCTTCGCTCCCAAAACGGCACTTAAACTGATGCTTTTCAACCGAAACCTGGGCCGAGCTTGTCGAATCACAGTTTGGTCCAATAATTGATGTCGGGTTCCTATGCAAAATAAGAAACAAAGGATCAAGTGGGATCGCTGCCTCTCCGATACCTTAAGTCGCCTTTTTTCACAATGACATCAACTCGCTAGAGAATGAACTTTGTGCGCACCTTCACCAAGGGGGCGGCCCGCATTGTAGTGGTGATTGTGGTAACTTTCCTAGTTGGATAGTGATGCAGAATCCCTCCCATTGGGTGAGATCTTCTTTCCTTATCGTTAACCGATTGATAAGGGATGATTAGAAAGTATTAGAAATTATCCTACTTTCCTAATGGGTGGAGACTTAATTAGGAAACAAAAAGTATTTTCCTTTAGTACTAGATCTTTCAGTTGATCGTATTACTCGCTTTTAAAGGGGTGAATTAATTTCGTGTTTGGGTTTGTGTTTGAGAATACCGCTGTTGCAGCTTCGCTGGGCCGCTCCTTAATCTCCTTTTAACTGGCCAGGTTCGGACCCACACGCCTAAAATAAAGACTAAAGTACCTTAAATTTGTTCTGAAAAACTGATTTTTTTTTTTAAAAGCAACCTATTTATAAAATAAATTATTAAAGATAAGTTCGTTTTCAAGAAGATATCTCTTCAAACATTTTTATAAGAATTATTTTTATTCTTTAAGAAAAATATATATATATCTTAAAATAAATCCTCCTTTCTTTCCTTAATTTATTTTGTCATTTAAAAAATAATCTATTTTCATAATAAATTCTTAGGTATTAGTGTAATAATAATAATAATAATAATAATAATAATAATAAATTAAGTTCATTTATTATGCTATAACCTTGATGATGTTTCATTATCTATGATTTTTAAGGAGATTTTGTTTCTATTCATGTATTAATAGTTTGAATCAATCAAATTATTCTTCTTAAAAATAAATAATAATAATAATAATAATAATAATAATAAATGTTTAAAATTTGTTTACTTTAAAGTCTGTCAAATATTATTTTACTTAGATATAGGTTTTTGATAACAATCATCAATACATCCTTAACTTTTCAACTTTTTCTTGACCATTATGGGTTTTTAATATTATTAGGGCAGGAATTGACTAGAGCCTGCATAAAGATAGATTCCCTTTTAACCATTAAACTTGACCGTGCAGAGACATGTAACATTACCAAAGCTTATCTCCTATTATAATATTATTTTATAATTGTTTAAGTACGTAGCATAACTTTCCTTATCACTTCTTATTTTTATAGAAAAGAAATTAAATACGAATCATTTCTGGATGAATTGATTACGTCAAACATCCAAAATTCAATCATGGATGAGATTTGATCATGTTAGACTGCCAAATGATAAATTCCCCTTTAAGCATTAAACTTGATCGTAGAGACAAGGTCACAATATTATTTTATAATTGTTTAAGAAGCATAACTTTCATATCACATTTTAATTAAGTATGAATTATGATTCGATTAGCAATACAACTGATAAACAAAGAATTAGCATTAAAACTTTAGAGATGATACAATATTCATAAAGCACTCCAAAACGACGGCTCGGGGCGCCACATATTCGATAAACCAATAATGTATTAAATACCTAATATTCTAGATTTGTAACATACCGATTTAATAAGATTCGAGATTCGATAACTCTACTTCCGGATCGAACTTTGCACTACAAGGAAAATGTCGAACAATGACATTTTTAATGTGTCATGAAATGTGATAGATGACGCTTATTTAAAGTGTCATGTCTGCCACTGTCATTATATGTGTTAACCAATAATGATGCTTCTAAGAAGCGTCATCTTCGAATATTTTATATTAAAAATAATATTTATATTTTGTTATTAAAATTATAATTTCCTGTATAATTAAATAAAAATAAAGCCTCAAAATAAAATTGAATTCATTGATAAAAATATCTTCAAATATTAATGTATTATAACATAATTCAAATCATCAATGTAAGTACTTAAATATAATAATTACATACAAATTTGTTCATTGTATCAAGATATTTCAATAACAATTTTTAATCATTTCAAACAAATTAAAGAACGAGTATTAAGGCAACAACTACTAAAAGCTATATTTACAAAGAATAATTTCCACTCTCCAACGACTTTGTTGATATAATATCATGGTTCTCAGATCACCCTTTTGATATAATGATTTTTCTTCTTCAAAGAAGTCACATTCAATGAAACATAACTTCAAGTTCGAAATTCAACATCAATGATGAAGCGCCATGAATGGTGGAATCAATCACAAACAAAGTCATCACCGAACTAAAAGTAGCCTCATGAATCAGAGTAATTAAGTAATAGAAAATTACTTAGCATCCTTCATAATTGCCATTCAACAAAAAAATAAAAAATAAAAATCTATATGGTTGTACCAAGTAGATAAGAACAAGGGTTTTATTATAAGTTGACAATTGTGACACACTCTTGTAATAGATAAACAAAAATTTATCATCTAAAAAAAGGAGTAGACAACTGAAGTATAAAAATTATATTTACCAACATGTTAAAGGATGAAAAGAACAAGAGTAGAAGGAAGCAGTAACTCCTTGCTATAAGATTTTTAAAAAACATGCATACCAAATTAAGATCGGAGCATCACGCCCCCACATTGCTTGGTGGCTAGCTGTTATGACGCAAAAGAACATCAAGAAACTCAATGGCTGGGACGGCCTAATACCATTCAGAACGACCCGACCTAACCATATAACTATAGTTTACTTTAAGCCCAAGAGGCCTCGTGGCTTTAAAACGGTTCCTACGCTGAGAGGAGCCTTATAATACCGGGAACTTTCTCCCTTATCCGATGTAAGATGTGACAAACACCACCCCACATGCAGACACAACGTCCTCGTTTTATCCCATGGGATTATTTAAGAAACTGAACAAACCCCCACATCGAGGCTGGCGACGGGCCCCGATACCATTTGTAACAACCCGGCCCAACCATATAAAACATTGTTCACTTGCCTAAGGGGTAAAGAGGTGGAACGGGTTTAAGGAGAGATCCTAAGTTCGAATTCAATAACAAAGTATTAATACGATGTAATGCAGCGAATTAGTTAAAAAATAAATAAAACAAAACTAACATACTTAGTAGCATAAAATCATATAAACTGCCACCACATTAGCAAAAATTCAATGTATCACTTCAACTTAACTACTTAACTACTTAATTCGATGTATCACCATACCCGCATTATGTTATTTTAAAAGGAAGAAGAACAAGACTCCTACACACCCTGGTGTGGATAGAAGTATTAGACTCCTATTCAAGGAATAGAAAGTCTATTTTATAAAGGTTATTCATTTAACTCTTGACCAAAGTAAAGAACTATAAATACCCTTAATTTCCAAGATACTTAAACTCGTAGGAAGACTAAATAGAAACTATATTTATAATCCATATTTTTTGTGACAAAACTAGAAGAAATAGTTAGAACATAAAATAAAAAGAGATTATTAGTCTTAGACATTACTATTCCATTATTTAAGGCATATTTTTTTTATCATTACGTCTTTAGAAGGACAAACATCCTTTTATTTATATATAATTAGAACCAGTTTATCTATATATAATTTATTAACCATTAGAACTAATTTATCTGCATAATTTATTAACCTACAGGACCCTCTCTCATTTTCGTACTCAGAGCCTATATCTCTAAAATAAAACCCATTTAAGAGAATAGACCTTCTAGATTTAGAAATTAGACAATTCTCTAGAAATATAGTATCTTTAGATATCTACTGAAAAAGAAATATAATATCTTTAGATAAGCACAAATTCATTTGCACATTTGATAGAACTTTTAGACATAGTTTCCATAGTAATTCAAAAATATTAAATAACTTAATAGACTTTAATATCTCTTTAGTTGAAAACCTAGAAAAACACAGAAAGTTAAATAGAAATTTAGAACAATCAATTTATGAAACCAATATCATTAAATATAAAGAACTTAAGAAAATTAGTAATAACTTAGACTTTATCAAAGAACAAAATAATACAATCTAAAATAAAAATTATTAAAAATCTTGATACAGTGGTAAAGAACATAGATCCATGGAAATAGAATCTAAAATGTATTAGAAAGTTAGAGAAAAATCTAAAAATTAGAAGAACTTTTAAGAGAAACTAAGAAAGTAATATTAGAAGCCAAAAGTATATTAGAAAGTTAATGAATATAAAAAATAATTAAGATTACTTAGAAGTCCTTGAAATAGTTTCAGTTATAGATAATAGATGGTCTAACTTGAGAAAATCTACAGCAAGACTCATAGAAATAGATATGAACCGAAATCTAGGATTAGTATATTGCACTCAGACTAACTCTAAGCATAAAGACTTCTTAAATAATGTTAAAATAGAATACTGCACTAAAGGATATGAAGAATTTAAAGGAGAAAATCTATTAGTATAAAGCCTTTTAGGAAAGCTTATGACAACTAGTCGATAAACCAGTAAAATTAAAATAGACAAAGTAGTTGAACTTATAGGTTCAAGAGGAGTTAGATTATTAACCTATAGAGTTTAGCTCATAAGACTTAGCCGATTAGAATGGAATCTTTCTTTATTCCAACAAGAAACAATCTAGTACTGCAGGAGACAATAATGTATAAAGACAAGAAAGGAAAAGTATTTGTTGGGTTTATATGATAAAAATAGAAAAGTATTAGAAGTACTATAGGATAATTATATATAAGATGAAGAAGAAAATATAGAATGATGAATATAATAGAACAAGAAATTAAAATAACTTCTCCTAAAGAATTACTTAATAAATGTAATTAACTCAAAAGAACTACAAGAATTAGAAGACCATTTATTTAAAAACAAGACAACAGAGAAGATGACAACAGATGAGGGCATGGTGCTTACTTGATCGTGAGATATGACAAAACATTCCAATCCAAAATAAATCGTGAGAAGAATTTTATTAAACCGACTTTATCAATGTTATCCTTGAAACCCTACTACATCGACTAGACTCAATCTAAAACCAAATAATCAAAATTCTCCGTGACAAAGAAATGGGAATTGATAATCTCCCCTAGTCTCTATGATAAGAAACCATACCTGCATCGGCCGGGTGGGATGCAAAACATGAGTGCGATTCTAGAAGTGTATGCATACATATTTGTGCTGGCCCATTCCTGTCATAAAAATAATACATCACTACTTTATTTTCAAATATGTTTCCTTAAAACCTTCAATTACTTTATTTCCCAAATATGTTTTAAAACCTTTAATATCTTACTATCGCTTTTTGAATATATACTTCTATAGGTAAATGCAATACTTGGAAATCATTGCACCGATGAAACAATCCCATTGAAAGAAATTTCGCTTAGAGATGTCGCTGATACACTGAAATAGAAATCGAGAAATCTTAACATTTTAATATACAAACTCGGGTATAACAGGTACAGGTCGACAAATCACAAAACAATTTGCCTAATCATAGTATTTATGCTTATACATGGCAAGTTGAGGGAGTAAAAGCAATCTGCATAATAATCTGCCTAATTATGAAACTCAGGAAAAGATCTTTATTATGTTTATAATAATCATAAAGAGCATGGGAAAATTGTCACCAATCTGATTGTATATCTATTGTCTCATTGTCTCGTTTTTCATACTTAATATGTCCTTTGAAAATAATTTATTGTTTTTCTTAGGTATGCCTTTGGTGTCAATCCTGTTAGGTATGTGCAAGAAAAGTGTCACCAATTTGATTGTATATCTATTGTCTCATTTTTCATACTGAATTTTTCCTTTGAAAATAATATCTTTTTTTTCAGTATGCCTTTACTTCAACTGCTAGGCATGTGCACGAATGCATTGGGACAAAACTATCATATTACCGAAAGGAGAAATAGGATATAATATGGGCATCTTCACTTTAAAACTGTTTACTGGGTAGGATTATATATCTAATAAACTAGTGGTTAGTGATGGTGGTGGGATTGTTGGAGCAGCCTTTTATAGTTGGGAAGGACTCTTGAGCTTTTCCGGCATTCCAAGTAGCCATCGTTCACCTTGAAAGGGTGACCGGAATCGTAACATTAGGTATCCCTTTCATGCCATCGGGTATTTCTATCCTTCTAATGCATTTCCTTCCCAAAGGCTTCTAAATATCCCCACTACCGAGGTATCTCTTCCAATTTCGAGGACTTAAATTCCTACTAATAATGTAAAATATCAAAAGAACAAAAAACATTTGAATAGAAAATGCAAAAGTTAATATTCTCATAAAAAGAACAAAGTGCCTACCATTTAAACACAAGCTTTCGATGCCAACTCCAATGGGCAGATAAGAATAAGCATTTATATCATCAACTAGTGCCATTTTAAATTCTTATTCCACACCATACTGTGTAATGCACTTGTGTAAGTAAAAGACAACAAGTTGCATCAAGAAATGAAGTCAGAAAGAAAATTTAGATGAACCCATTTCAACTTTACATGCAAATGGGAATTCACCTTCAACAAGAATCTACACAAATTTTAAATCGACCAAGTAAATCCATGAAATCCTCCAAAACAATTGAGATGCACCCATTTTCAACTAATTGCCACCGCAAGCATTCATCATTCTCAAGAATTTATGAAACCAAGTGACTTTCTGTCATAAACCAATTTTCCCGACAAAAAGTCAAAATTTTTTAAGAAAGGTCCATTTCAAGTAACATGCATATTCAAACAATGTAATCAGAGCTCAACATTAAAATGGAGAATTAGAGTGATTTAGCTAACCTAAAGGGGATTAGAGTCAAGACATCAATTCCTTTTGAATAGCCAATTTGTGAAGTGGGTCGAAGGAACACGTGAACATGAAATGTTTTTCTCGCACCACATTTCTTCTTGCTCGCCATAGTTCTTTTGTATGGTTTCGAATGCTAACATGAAATTTAAAAAAAAACATAAACCAAGAGGGGCTATAAAGGGAAAGCGTAGCTATTGCATTGATTTTTGGTTGAGTGGGATATTTGTAAATAAAGTAAGCCCCGCTAAGAGGGTGAGGAAGAATTTGTACAGAGGGATCTGATAGTGTCCTTGGGGGAAGAGGGCCGCTAAGATTCACAATCCCGTTAAAGGGGGTTCGTGTTAGGCTTGGGACCTTCAACATTGTTGAAGAGCGGTGAGAGCTTACAACGGGGAAGCTGAAAAATTCAAGGAAGAAAGCTATGCTTAACTTCCAATGAAGACGATGACTGCTCGTAGAATCACCAAAATCACCATGCTCCGCCGATTCTTTGGAACTAGAATCACTGCGTATCAACCCTACACCCAAATTTCAAAAAGTCATGGCTTCTCATCACTGAACCCCGCACTTGCATTCCTCACAAATCGATTCTTGACTTCATATAGTCCTCTCATCATATGCAAGCATCTTGAATTTCTTCTCTAAAATACCCCATGGACAAACTTCAAATGTGAGGGTTTGAGGGTTACTCCAAGTTTGGAAAGGGGATATCAAAGATAGGGTTTTGGATTTTAATGGGAAAGAAAACAATGTTATTTATACCTTATAGATGATGACGTAGGGAAATTTTATATTTTTTTTTCTATGACATTGTAGAAGCATCAAGATTGAGTCTACAAGTCATTTTATAGCTAAATAAAAAACTTCAAACCATGACACCCCTAAAAAGCGTCATCATAATATAAAAATTCCACAAGACAATGACCCTTTAAACTAAGTGTCATTATACATTTAATCATAATTAGATAATGACATTTTTTTGCAAGTGTCATTGTACGAAGCGTCATGAACCAACATTTTTGTAGTAGTGTTGACATTTGAATTACTGACGCGAAAACCACAAAGAAGCAAAGTGTCGCCAACACAACTACTCACCTCAACAAGTCAACAAAAAAACATGTTACAACAAGTCAGCAACAAAACACACGCAACAGATCAATGACAAAACACGTCGCAACAGAGAAAAAATAAAGTGAAACCTGATGGATGTAGAAGAAAACCACTTTATTGGAAAAAATAGAAACCTAATACAGAGTAAAGAAAAACAAAGGAATGTGTGATTTTTTTTGCTAAGGATGACAAAATCACTTCTTCTCTAGCAAATAAGAGAAGAGCGGCTAGATTTTCAAAGAGAGGACCTTACCTGAGTTAGGTCTTATTAATATGTCAACCATTCTTAAAATTAGATTATGGATGATTTGACTATACATTAAATTTTTACATTAACTTGATCGTGCATAGACATGTGACACTATCAAAGCTTACCTCCTATTAAAATATTGTTTTATAATTATTTCTGTAGCATAACTTTCCATATCACGATTCATTTTTAGAGAAAAGAAATTAAGGGGATGCTTTGTTGAGATTATTGGGGAAGCTGGTGGATAATTTACCCCTAATTGGTTCTTGTAGATTGCATGGTAAAGATATCTAATCACTGATAATGGATTAGGATTAAATAAATCTTGATCGAAAAAAAACTACAAATAGTAGAACTAAACAGCTCTTGATGGGTCCATCATGCCTAACTTATGTGGTAGAGCGTTCAACGTTTAAGAAATGAAGAAGAGGAAGGGTCTCGATTCTAGTATCGCTAGAATAGCTTACTACATGGTAAATTCAAAGTGTCGGCTTATCAAAAAATAGTTTGATGAAAAGTTATAATAGTGTATTTTTAATCCACTTATATTAAAAGATTCAAATTTTTATTTTTATCCTTCTCTACTTATTTATTTAAACCTTTTAATAAATTGGTTATATGATGGGAAAATATTTGATGAGAAAAAAAAACACACATTTTGAAGAAATTATTTTTTTTGAGATAATATGAAATATAATTTTCTTTTATACATTTATTTTAATAATCTATGACTTTAATTTGAGATAATACAATGGATTGATGTTATAAAATAAATATTTTTATTTAATAATTTTATCTTTTCATTGGAAATTTTATTCTTAATTATTTTATATATAGAAAATTATTTTAATAACAATTTTTTTTTAATTTATTTGTGATAACTATAAGTCAACATTCATTTGTAATTTGATACAAATATTTAAATATTATTTTTAGTTATTTTATATGATAAAATTATAAATAAGAAACCTAAATTCTAGCCCCATTTTTTTAACTTTTTCTACTAGTCTCTTTTCTTTTTTAAGTAAAAATGGTAATTTTGTCATTCCCCGAATCGAAACAAACACTCTACACTTATTTCCATCGCTTCTTTAATAAAATGGTTATTCCAACAAGATATAGGTTTCATTTGTTTTTTTCTTTTTAGTCGGGCTGCCTTAAGGCGATATGTGGCTTATTGTTAGTTTGCCTTGCGCTGGCTGATCACTGCCATACAAGAACATTTATTTATGTTGGGAGGATTCAAATTACAAAATATATCTAATTAATGACAAGAAATCAAATTAATAGTCATCAATATGCTATAGAACTTCGAATCAAATGTATTCTAGCTTGGGTAATATTAATATCAAATGTGTAGGCTCAATTATCAAATGTATAGACTTTGAGTCAATTCATTATACTATTAATCTTGACGCTGCTTCATCCTCTACGGTTTTTAACTATTTTGATTCAATGTTTTCATCGATGTACATCTAGGTCGGTATCAATAAATTTGTTTTTCTTCACAAAATATAATAAAATTATAACTCAAAATAAACTCTACTCCATGCTTAATAAACTCTATTTTTATTTTTAAATTTTATTTTTAGTTATTTCATGATTGTATTGCTACGCTCTAATGATTTATATTTGTATTGATATTTCTAAAAAAAAAATTGCAACTAAGTATTGTTTAGTGGATTCTAAATATCCACACCCAGAAGGATTTCTCAAACCTTATAGAGTAAATCCAAATACCATTTATCATATTTGCACTGCATACAACCAAATGATACAAATAAGTATTCAATAGATACACTCATCTTTAAGAAGTTGCATTGAAATGTAGCTTTGAGTTTAGAAAGCACAATGAAAGATTTTATGATAATGTCTTCATTCAAATTTGATACACAAAGAAATATCATACATTACCATAGCATTCCACAATTACATTTTGAAGAAGTGCGCCTTCAGATCCAACGCTTTAGAAGTATAATTCAAATTCGTAATTTATGCCAAGAATTTGTGCTAGAAGATGAGTATGATAATGAAGATTTTAAAGATTCTAAACTTAATAATGTCATGCTCCGGTTTCTTTATGAAAAATTCTTTGAAAACAAACAGATTCTAGGGGCATGTTTGGTTCTTGTTTTTAGAAATTGTTTTATGTTCTCAAAAACAAGGAAAATAAGGAAAAGTGAAAAAACATGTTTGGTTTTTAGTTTTTTTTTTATTTGTTATGAGAAACACAAAAAAAAAATACTAAATTCAAATAATAAGAAGAGTTTCTAGAAAACACCAAAATTGTGCTTTCTGTGTTTTCAAAAATTATTCTCAAAAACAGTTTTTTAAAAACATGACCTAAAATTGTGTCCTAGGCTTCACAAGTCCAACCAATGAAAGAAGTTTTGAGGGAAATGAAAATCCAAAGAAATCTAATGAATATGGGCATGGGAACTACACTTCACTTTTCTAATTCTACATCACAAGAAATTTTAAAATAATATCATAAAATTTAAAATAATAAAATACATTAATGATTCAATGAACTTTTTTTTGAAAGGAGAATAATTTTATAGATTCAAACTAACAATAAATTCGATGGAAACCCATAATCAAATTCACTAAAAACTCTAAAGGGTGAAGCAACATCTAGTTTAAGAGCATAATGAATCTGGACAAGTTTCACATTTGATAATTATGTGACGATCAGAATACATATAACCTGGGGCCAAGAAGATATTAACGACTATGATTCGACGGATGTCTCTGCCTAATCAAATATGTTTTACTGTTCGAATCACCCACACACAAGAAAGCGAAAAGCGATGTAACAAGAAGGCGTATTTAAATATTTAAATATTAACTTAATGAAGAATGAACTTAAATATCATAAACTTTTTCCCTTAAAAATGAGTACTTAAATTTGAAATCATTTTTGAAAACTATTACACCTATTAATAATCAATCATCTGAAATTCCGTTTGATTTGACTTTCATTTGTTTAATAAAATAAATATAAAAATATAGTTGATGATGTTTTTCAACCGGAACTGGGTCTGAAAGCATGTTAGATTTACTGGGTCGGTCCGTTGACTCCGTACGTTGGACTCATCTGCAAAAACAAGAAACAAAAAGGATCAGCAGGGGCTCACCCGTTGCCTCTCTGATGCCTAAGTCAGTTCTTTCTCGGGGAAAGAGAAGATCAACTGCTTAGGGAATGAATTTTTTGTGCGTAAGTCTTCGTACATTTCAACGATGGGGTGGCCTGGTATTTATAATGGATGATCATGACAACTTTCCGATCGGATGATTTAATATTCAACAAGATAGTTTCCTAGTCGATGATGATACTAAATAGTTTGTTTCCTTATTAGAGGATGATACGATATTTCTCCCATTAGGTAGGAGATTTTCTTTCCTTATCGTAAACCGATTAATAAGGGATAATTGATGAGCAATAATAGGAAAATATCTGCCTTCTAATTGCGGAGATTGGGTGCTTTCCTCCGATTCTCGGGCCGCCTTTACAGGGCAAGTCAGCCCTCGTTTTAGGCCCGCCAGGGGATACCGCGCTAAGGGCCTCCTATCGCTAGTACCGCCCATTTAATCCCAACGTTTGGGCTTGTATCTTAAGCCTGCGCCTATTATTTCAAACCCCATCAATAGTTATGTTCAAAGAAAAAATTAGCAAATTCATTAGTTTTGCATGTGAATTATTTAATTTGTTTTTTTTTCTTAATGTTAAATTAGTAAAAAATTGGAACTACATCCTCACATTTTCACAATCAGTCACAGTGGATTCCCTTTCTTTCTCGGGATGCACTGGTTCTAAAAAAAATTATATATATATAATTCATTCATTCCTATTCTATTCACATTCATTCATATTTAATTTAGTGAATCAAGAAGGTGGAATTTATATAACACTCTTCTTCTACCATTTGATGAAATCTTTATGCATGATATTTCTCGTATTTTACTGTTTGATTAGGTTCGCTTACAAAATAATGAAAATTTATATAATAATATCCTTGCATAATCTATACAAATTAATCAATAAAAGAAGGTGTTTCGAGACTGATATCAATAAATCATCTCGCTTCAATACAAACCGATCATCATGAAATGAAATCACTTCAAAATTAAATAAATACATTAAATAAGAAAAATATACAAATTTGAAAACAACAAACAAAAGATATGAAAAAATACAATTAAGAAGAAAAGAGGAATAACAAAAAAACAAACATAGTTCAGAGGAGGAAACCATGAAACAAATGTAAATTTGTTTGCATGCAAATGTAAACAAATTCCAGAAGATGATGAAATCAATCAAGGAAGGGAAGGTCTTCTTTTTAGACACAGCAAAGTGTTATTAGCACATGATTTTGCGAAGCTTATCCCAATCTTCTCCCCCGATCTCTTCAATCTCTTTAATCGACCAGAGTACTGATGACCTTCTAGTGAAAGTTTCTCAAGATTCATCCGTCGCAATCCATGAGGAAGCTTTTCATTTCCTCCACACATCGAATTTTCAAGGTTTTCAGACCACTTTCATTGCTCCTTTCTACCATCGGGCCTCTTAATTCATGTAACTCATACAATTCTAATGTTACAAGTTGAAGGAACCCTTTCGAAAAACATACCATCTTTTTCCCGACATATGCACGGTAGCATAATCCAAGAATTTGAAGTGATGGCAACTTCTTTAGGATCATCATTGGATCATCTCTTAACTCACATTTCCACAACTCGAGTTTGAGGAGGTTTGAGGGTAGAATTAATTTGCTCGAAACTTCAAACTCCCGAACATACAATTCATAAAGGTAGAAATGGTGTGAGAAAGGCATGAGTCCAGGAACTAATGTTTTGTTTTGATCATGAGTAACATTCTTCTTCTCCAACACTAATCCAATTCCAAGGTGAAGGTGATGTAAAAATGTTTTCTTTGAATGCTTTGTAAATGACAAATCCAAGACTTGAAGAGCAGTCAATTTAGCAATAGTGTGAAACCCCGGAAAATCAAAATTTTCGGATAAAGGGTAAAGCGGTAATTTCGGTCAAAAATCAAGAAATTTTCTAGATCTTGGATGAAAAAACGGACTTCACCGTTGGAATCGTCTCGCAAAATCTAGCTACCACGCGAATTTTTTCACGAATTCAGCATGTCACCCCCATGTTTTTTCGAGGCACCGAGAGAAGGCGGACACTCACAAGAATTTGAGCGGCTTAAGACGAGATGACGCCGTTCGCGAGCAAACAAATAATGAGCTCAAGTTTAAGTATAGTGACATGTGGCATCATGTCATCGAGTGGAAATCCATGATAGACGGATAAGAGGATAAGGGAAACTTAAGAGCCAATGAAAATCGATACGTGGCAAGTGAGAGGACAGCTCGCCCATCTGTACCAAACAAGCGGATGCAGAGAAAAGAAAAGAGCGAAAAGAAAGAGTGAAGAACAAGAGAGAGTTTTATAGAGACTCCACCTTCCTTCTCTCTAAATTTCCCGACGACTGACTCCAGTTTGGCTCGGCGGGCGAGCAAATGAATGGGCTCATCCTCACGGTGCTGGCTTCTCAAGAAAGAGATTCGTGAGGTCGAAGCTTGAATAAAACTCAAGAGTGTGAGTGTTTTCCTCCTACTATTTAATCAGTTTAAAGCGGTCATTCAACGGTATTTAAGGTAAGAGCCAGCTGAAGCCATGCTTGAATCCGTCCCAAGACTTTGGGGATGTTGTATTGATATTTTAGGACTGTTTTCTGACAAATCGGACCGATTATGTGGGACTTTCAGTAATTGTCTTGTGTGCCATTTTATGTGTTAAAGTTAAAATGAATAATGTGGCGTTGGTTTTCGCCTTGCTGAACAAGGCTTCATTGCTAACCATAAGCTACTATATTGTGGTAGTACACATTAACCAGATTTTAGAACTTATTTTTGGGTAGGAAATAAAGTGTACTTGGTAATGAGTCCTTCATTAAATTCGAAATACATGTTGGTCCTGACGTAGCTAATTCTCACCTAATTCTCGCTTCCGTTATGGTCTATTTACCCCGAACAATCTAATGAGGGCTACCCTTGATGGGTTTGCCCGATGGTTCCGTCCCGATGGGGTTAATAATGGCCCTGATGGGCTTGAATCATTCCTGATGGGTCATACTGATGGGTTTGCCTCGGATGGGTCTGTCTGGGCTAGAGTCAGTGCATGATCTTCAATTTCTAAGGTCATAACTTCTTCGTCCGACTGCTGGGGTTCTCGACTCATGGAAAGCCCATTGAGTCAAGATTCCAATCGTATGCCTCGTGGAGGGCAAAGTGGGTACTACGCTTGGTCATTAACTCCAACCGTTTGACAACCCGCCAACTCCGTAATATTTTCGCGATGTCGGGTAACCCGACACCACTCGAAAATCTATGTAGTCTCCTTTGTACGAGGAGCTCACCCAAATACAACCTCGTCCTAATAATCAATGACCACACAGGGTCCACATGCGAGTAAAATAATTGGCCACTTAGGCCCCTACATCAACACTCACACATATATCCCAACCAAATATATTACATGGTTCAAGAGTTTTTAAATTACTCTTAATTCAACATATATTAAAATTTACAATTCTAATACATGTTATACAAAATCAATACCAAAGCCACAATCTGACTTTCTTCTAAAACGCGGCCTCTAGCGAGCGCCGTCCTCGTGCACACTCCCTGCATTCGAAATAAGGATCCTCGATTGTAGCGTAGCAAAGCCCGCAGAGATAATTTCCTACATGGGTTACTCTCCACCTAAGTGCACATGCATGGCAATCAATCACATTCAATCAATTTCATGAACCTACTCGAATGTCTATACGACTAATTTACGTCCCGAGTCCTCACCGACTCTCACATATTTGCCGAATAATGGTAAAATACAATTTTCACAGCAAAAGTTTTTTGTTCTTGAAAACTTACTACCGAGTTTCAATAAAAATATTGGACTACCCTCTGAAGCGAATTGTTGGATAACTCTCCGAAACAGTCATGGTCCTCATCCGGTGATCTCGCTTGGACGTTCCACTCAAGCAATTCTTCGAAAATCTTCCTTGAAATTCCTTTCACAAACATTTTCATTTCGCTTCATTTCACGCTACGCACTCACTCCTAATATTCTATGCCCCACTTTTATATGGAATCCAAGGGACGCCAATTCCAACACATTCATGCTAATATATTCACATGCATATATATTAACATAATTAAATCACATAAAACATGTTATGCAAAGTCACAATCAATTACACCAAAATTAGCTCACATGGGCTAATTAACAAACACGAGCAATTCATTTGAATCACTCAACCAAACGTATTTTCACACCAAAAATTTACGTGTCACTATTCACATGAACAAAGAGAAACCTTCAAGCACTGTCACCACACAAATAGGAATTTCTCCCCGCCTGGCTCAAAGGTTTTGAGACCGAATTTACGACTAAAACAAGCCTCATAACATTCCTAACCATTTACATGGCTCTTAGCCAAAGATTAACGCAAGTAGAAAAAGATCCATACCTCTTGGAGTTGTTGGAACTCCACCAAATCAGTGCACACGCGTACCCCTCGCCTCATAGATCGACTTTACTTCTTGCTCCGTCGAAAACCGACGATCCGATCGGCCGAAAATCTAGAGAGAAGGTGTTATCTCTCTCTCTCTAGAAATGAAAAACCCCAGCCATTGCACTTAACTTCCAGCCTACTGCACGATTCTGCCCATTTTATGCTCAAAATGAAGAAGACAACACTCTTATCTCATTAACAATTCAAAATTCCCATCATGTCCCCTTTTTCACTATTTTGACACTTGACACAATCTAGTCATCCATTTCCATCATCATCTCTTTAATATCAGAACATTTATCACAAGAGAGACGTAGTGTGTGACTTGTCACATCATGTCTCTCAAACCCGCTTTACGCAATCTCGATACTAAGATCTTGAAAACGCGAATTCGACCGCCCTCAATCTCACCTAAATTGGACGTGGCAGCTAGATTCCGAGACGATTCCAATCTGAAGTCCGTTTTTGTCATCCGAGATTCAGAAAATTTTATTGACTAAAATACACTTTATTCTTTCGTAAAAATTAGAATTTTCTTCTGGTCTTACATTCTCCCCTTCCTTAAAAGAAATTTCGCCCAAATTCAGACAATCACTACGAATCACATGCATATGCAACGCGGCACTATACCATGTGATGTAAACTAGTCATTTAAGTATTAAACGACCAAACCACGACTTCATCCCTAAACAAGAAGGGATAGGCGGTCGCATCATGTCCTCTCGTGCTCACGCTGACTCCTCCATTCCACGGTGCCACGCATAAGACCACTAGCCTCACGGCCTTGCATCGCAAACCCGATCCCGCCATCCATAATGCACATTGGTCCCTCCTGGCTGTCCCATCCGCCAACCTTAATCTCTCCTCTAATCCACTACATGAGCTTGGATCCGGAGTGTACCTCCCGAGCACGGAGACGTGAAAAACCCTGCGGACACCTCGACATGCCGGGTGGTAAAGCCAACCGTATGTCGCGCGTCTACCTTCCTCGTGTGCATTCAGAAGGGCCCAATAAACTCGGGCGATATTTCCTCGCTGGGTCGGAACCCACCAATTCTCCTCTGTGCATCATCTTCAAGAAGACGTGATTCCAATCTCTGTAACCTCTTAAGGGTCGACATCGTACATCAACATAGCTCTTCTGCCGCTTTGAGCCGTGAGAAGACGCTGTCGTATCAAGCTCACCTTCTCAGAGGTGTGTCTCTAATCGATTAGGGAATTGATGGAGCCTCTCCCCACTCGGTCCAACATATCGGTGGATTCAGATGGCCTCTCATACAATGCCCCATGACGCCATCTCAGATACCTCGCTCGATAACCGTTGTTATAGGCAAATCCACTAAGGGCAATTGCTCTTCCCGGGGCCTACTCCTGATCTAGGACGCATGTCAGCAAAGATGTCCTCTAACACTGTGATAGTCCTTCCCGACTCGACCATCCGTCTGTGGGTAGAGTTGTACTCATTGTCACCATAAGTGCCCATAAATTTCTTTGGAAACTTCTTTAAAAAAGTGCAACGTAAACCCCTGGGTCTCTATCCGACACTATGGATAGTTGGTACCCCATGTAATGATCTCTCAAAATGCAACAAGAGAATCTCCACTTAGAAGGTCATCCGCCAGGCTAGAAAATGTGCCAACTTTGTGAGTCGCCCACTATCACCCATATCGCATCCAACTACGCCAGATATGTAACCCACACAATTCGCCCAGGGCGTAAACGCTGACCTTCCCAAGGTCACAATCACTAACAGCCCAATGGACCGTCAACCTAGTCCATGTCATGAATGACATCCATATACCGAGTCCTTGTCGGCTCACCAACACCCAATGCAATTTCCAAAGGGGTATCCAAATCTCGAGTCACTCCCGACTCCTATCACTCAACTCTAAGTCTACGTAATAACCATGACCGTGTTTTCATCTCAGTCGCCCAACTCTAAGTCTACGGATAACCTTGACCATGTGTTTTCATCTCGAGTCAACTCGACTCCTATCACTCAACTCTAAGTCTATGTGATAATCCTGACTGTGTTTTCATCTCTGGCAACGAACTTTTCTACTTACACCGCGAGCCTCTTCATCCACACGTAAATTCCCTTGATATCTCCACCTGGTCTTACACTCCATTACTTAAATTTGGGGAATAGCTTCCGTGTCCTTACACCCAATAATGCAACACTTCGATTTCTCCACGGTCTCTTACACCTAATACGTAAATTGGGATAGCTTCCCTGTGTCTCATAATCTACACAAAATTTCGAATTTCTCCACGGTCTCTTTACACCCACGTAAATTGGGATAGCTCAGTCTCTACACTCCACACAGAATTTCGGATTACCCGGTCTCTTATACCCACACGTAAATTTTCAGATAGCTCCCTGCCCTTACACCTCACATAAATTCTTGATAGCCTCCTGCCTCTTACAATTCCACACGAATTTCGATATCTCCCCGGGGTCTCTTACACCCACACGTACTCGGGATCTCTCCCCGTGCCCTCTTACACCCAATAGTAAATTGGACAGTCTCTGCCCTACACCCACACAAAAATTGGGATACCCCAGTCTCACACGTGTCTCGGATCTCTCCCTGGTCTCTTACACCCACATAGAAATTGGGATCTCTCCCTGCCCTTACACTCCACACAATGTAAATTCAGATAGCTCCCCGGTCTCTTACACCCACACAGACCTTTCAAACATCGCGGCCCTCACCCTAACTCCGTGCTTTTCACTTGAGGGGATTAACGGTCCCTTCGCTTTGCCCAACACACACTACTTTTCTTTTCCCTGTCTCGAACCATGCAGTCTTCACTGGACGTAGTCCTAAGGACAAACCCAATCCACACTCACCAAGATGCCGGTGAATGACCATACCGTGCACCACACCCGACTCCTCAACGCAATGTCACCGCGGCACCCACACCGACTGATCCCCTCAGATCCACCATGAGAAGAATCTCGAGATCTCTAACTCACAATCTCGACCTATCAGGTCAACTCTCGCCCTACATCCTAGGGAAGAACATCCACATATGGCTTCTCTAAAGGCCTCAACCTCTAAGCCCAAATCTGTCACACAAGATGCATTAATGAATGAATATGATGCATTCAATTCAAATGCTACGAATAACAAGTGCAAGAGTAGAAACGTATCTCGCATATCCGACCGCCTCGTATGCTCGGGCCGCAGACCTTGAGACCTCTGCCTCTTAGGACAATCTCGTCTCATATGCCCAGGCTGGCGACAATGGTAACACGTCATCTGCCTAGCCTGACCCAAACTCTCGGCCTACAAACCTTGTGCTCAACCCCGACTACAAGCTTGTCCCCGGGGCCTATGTGACCCACCGCAAAGTACTAGCCGGTATGGCACCCCTGAGTCGACATCGGGTCCCGACCCATACTAGGGGTGGAGGAAAGAACCGTGTCCTCTCCTCGTCTCTACCGCCGATCGACCGTGTTGTCCCAAAACTCTTTGGGATCCCCGCCTGGGCAATCCTCCTCGTGGATGGTCCCCGCTACGTACTCGGAGGGCATCAACGATCCGCCCATCCCCGACCGGCAACTCTAACCCGCCCCATCGATGACTGGACTGAGGTGTCCAGACAACTTTCGGGATTCTAGCCTCCGCAATCCCGTTGAGTGTCCAGCCGCCTGTAAATAATATATCATCCGCCCCGTCGACTAAATGTTCCATCCCCGCCTTGGTCCCATAACCTCGGGTCTCGGTTCAGGCTCAGGCTAAACAAAAGTCTTCTCGTTCTTTTCCCCGGTCGGGAAGAAGATGAATCATCCTTCCTCTTAGTACCAAGACTCATATCTTAGATTTCCTGTGATGTCATCTATTCCTCCCTGTCGCCTACTGCACCTCACCGTGCAATAGCAAAGAACTGTAATCCCTACAAATTTCAAAGAAAGGCCTCGTCGGTTGTGCCGATGGTGCCTGACCAGTACCTCATGGACGATCTCTACGTCCTCGCCCTTGACTAGCCATCTACACATGTCAAATGACAAGTTAATATCCAATGCAATATCTCTATTCTTAAACACAGCCTCGAGACACTATTCACATACAGAAAAATATTTCATACCCTATGTCCATGCATGCATAGGTAATGCAAGACAATAATTTCATATATTAAATCATAATCAACAACAAAAATTTTATTTTAGAAAATTTCATTTAAAGATTTATCATCGGATTTTATTTTATTTTATTTTTATTTCTTTAAAAGATCTTAGAATAAAGGCTTATGAACAAGTCCCAAAATAAAGGACTCAAAAATAGTGCAATGAGTCCAAAACTCGTCCAGGCATGCCAGGCACACCCAACGGACCTCGTCGGGCACGGCGCCTGTGCCGCCGCAAGACCGTGCCGTGTCGTGGTGTGCAGTAAGGTGCCGGTCGGTGTGTATGTGCAAGCAGTCGTCGCGTCTAACACCGCCGCGGTCGCAGGCCCGGCCGCCATACAAGGCAAGATTGCATTGTCGCGCTGAGTGCCGTGGTCGCGCCTCGGCCGGACGCCGAGCCTCGTTCGCCGATACAACCGAGCCGACCGCTTTATCAGACGCGACCCATAAGACGCCCCCAGCCACAATACAATTTGTATCGCGCGACTAACCTCGCCATATCGCGCCCTCCTGAATGCGGTCGCGGCCTCCTCACCGTGTCGCAGGTCAGATTGCGGTCATGCCCCGCTTGGCCCTCACAGCCCTCGCACGCCGCGGTCACGATACAATCGGATCAGATCGTGACTTAAAACAGAACGGGGCGTAGCCCATCCAACCGCTTCCGACGCTTTTTTTTTTTTCATTAAACCAAATAAATTTATTAAAATTTATTTTATCTATTTTTTTTCCAGTTTTACACATTGTAAACCCTTAGAAAAAAATTTCACATCATTTTTTTTTTCATCTCCTAAAGAGCCTCTTTACATCTACAATTGCAAGAGCCTAGACCACCGGCACTTCATACAACTCAAAAAAAAATATTTTGATTTAAATTTTAACCCTTTTCTTGTGAAAAAACTGAATTAATTTTTTTTCCGCACTACACAAAACCGATCTGTCTACAAGTTCAAACTGAGCTACTGGTCCGTAATTTTCTAGGACCATTCTACCCAAAATTTCGAACACCTACAGTTATATTTCTCGCCCTAGTTGTTCAACATTTCTCCTATGCTACTCACCATGCATACAAATCACACAATTCATACAACACATGATCACAAATCACTCATGTTATACACACCAATCACATATAAAACACATGCATGTAGTGTTCTAATCCTGTCCCGTGACTTCCTAGGCAATCACCTACCTAAACCCTAACATCGAGCTATACTAAGCTGTGATGTTCTTATACCTCAATGACCATGGCCTAAGCCCAAGTCCCTCAAGCCCTAGGTATTCATATACCTATGTTCTACACTCTAAGACCGTGGTCTGGGTTCAAGTCCCCAAGTCCCAGGTACTGTGGTATCTAAGCTCGATAATACCAAGTCATAGTTGGTATTAGGACTAAACTTATAAATACAGCCACCGAGCTCCCTAGGTAATTGTTTACCTAAGCTCTGATACCAAGTTGTGATGCCTCAAAACTCGGGGTCCGTTGGATTAACCCATTAACCTGATGGACACTGTGATGCCTGACAACCCAACACCACTTTCGAAAATCGAAAGGTAGCCCCTTGTACGGAGCCTCACCCAAATACAACTCCGTCTCACAATCAACAATGACCACACAGGTCCACATGCGAGTAAATAATTGGTCACCAGCCCCTCGTGATCATCACTCACAGATATATCCGAACCAAATATATTACATGGTTCAAGAGTTTTAAATTACTTTAATTCAACATATATTAAATTTACAATTCTAATACATTGTTATGCAAAATCAATACCAAAGCCACAATCGGCTTTCTAAAACACTAGTTTCTAAATAAATACGTCTCAGGCACTCCCTATACCCGAAATGGTGATCCTCGACAGTGGTGAGCAAAACCCAAAGAGAGATGATTTCCTACATGGGCTACTCCCACCTAAGTGCAATACGCATGGCAATCAATCACATTCAATCAATCATGAACCTACTCAAATGTCTACATGACCAATCCCATGTCCCGAGTCCTCACTGATTCCCTCATATATGCCTAAGCCGAATGCGAGTAAAAATACAGTTTTCACAACAAAAGCTTTTTGTTCTTGAAAACTTACTACCGAGTTTAGGTAAAAATATTGGACTACCTCCGAGGCGAATTGCTGGATAACTCTCCGAAACAGTCATGGTCCTCATCTGAAGTGATCTCACTGACGTCCCTCTCCAAGGCAATTCCTTCTAAAATCTTCCTTGAAATTCCTTCACAAACATTTTCATTTTGTTTCATTTCACATGCACTCACTCCTAATATTCTAGGGCGCCCTTCCCGTTGCATATGGAATGCATGATGCCAATTCCAACACATTCATAATATATTCACATGCATATATATTAACATAATTAAATCACATAAAACATGTTATGCAAATTCACAATCAATTACACCAAAATTAGCTCACATGGGCTAATTAACAAACACGAGCAATTCATTTTGAATCACTCAACCAAACACATTTTCACACCAAAATTTACGTGTCACTATTCACGTGAACAGTAAAACCCTCAGGTTACTGTTCACAACCACACAAATAGGAATTTTCTCCACTAAGTTCAAAGGTTTTAAGACCAAATTTACAGCTAAAACAAGCCTCAGAACATTCCTAACCATTTACATGGCTCTTAGCCAAAGATTAACGCAAGTAGGAAAAGATCCCTACCTCTTGGAGTTGTCAAAACTCCACTAGCCGCTCACGCCAGAGTCTCGCCACAGATCGACTTTACTTCTTGGCTCACAAAACCGGGACAACCGACGATCAAAATCTAGAGAGAAGGTGCTCTCTCTCTCTAGAAATGAAAAACCCCACACGCGACCAACTTCCAATATCTATCGCACATCGTTTCCATTTTGTGCTCAAAATGAAGAAGACAACACTCTTATCTCATTAACAATTCAAAAATTCCCATCATGTCCCATTTTTTCACTATTTTGACACTTAGCACAATTTAGGCCGTCCATTTCCATCATCTCTCTAATCTTGCAACATGTTTCACAAGAATACATGTAGTAGGTGACTTTTGTTACATCACATGTCTCTCAAACCCGTTTTACGGCACCAGATACTCGGTGCCTCGAAAAACGTGAAATTTTGACTATCTTTGAATTCGACAAAATTCGACGTGGTAGCTTGATTCTGTGAGACGATTCCAACTGTGAAGTCCGTTTTGTCATCCAAGATCTAGAAAAATTTCAGGTTTTGACCGAAATTACGATTTTGCCCTTTTTAAAAAAATTGGAATTTTCGGTCTTACACGTTTTGGGGGTTCTTGGACTCTATGGAAAGCCCATTGAGTCGTGATTCCACCAGATGCCCGTGGAGGGCAAGTGGGTACCGCAGCTTGGCCGGAAAGGCCTCCTGGTCAGTCGTAGGCCGTCGTAGGGTCAGCTTGCCATGCGCGACCTTCAACTTCTAAGGCCATAACTTCTTTGTTCAAACCCGTTTTGGGTGTTCTGACCTATGGAAAAACACATTGAGTCAAGAGATTCTAGCCATAGGCACTGGAGGGCAGCGGATACCGGGAGCCGGGTCAAAGGGGCCTCAGCAGCCGTGCAGGCTAGCAGGTAGGGCCAGTTTAGTCATGTGTGACCTCCAACTTCGGAAGGTCATAACTTATTCGTCCAAACTCCGTTTCGGGTGTTCTTGGACTCTATGGAAAGCCCATTGAGTCAAGATTCGAGCCGTAGGCACTTGGAGAGAAGTGGATACTGGAGGTGGCCTGGAATGGGCCTCAATGCATATCAAGTAGGCCGTCTAGTAGATGTTCAGTCATGTGTGACCTCCAACTTCTAAGGTCATAACTTTTCGGGTCCGGATCCCCGCTTTCTGTTTTATTCACTCTATGGAAAGCCCATTGATTCAAGATTCCAACCGTATGCATATGGAGGGTAGTGGGTACTGGAGCTGGCCGAAAAGGGGTTCTCGGTCAGGTTAGGTAGTCTAGCCGGGTAGGGCTGCCTAGTCATGTGTGACCTCCAACTTCGGAAGGTCATAACTTCTTCGTTCGAACTCCTTTTCAGGTGTTCTTGGACTCTATGGAAATCCCATTGAGTCACAATTCCAGATATAGGCCTATAGATGGTAGTGGATACTAGAGATGGTCGGAAAGAGGCTCTCGGGCAGGTCAAGTAGGCTGGCCGAGTAAAGCTACCTAGTCATGTGACCTAACTTCGGGCGTCATAACTTTTCCCGTCCGAACTCGTTTCAGGTTCTGTAGCTCTATCAAAAGCCCATTGAGTCAAGATTCCATCTGTATGCCTATGGAGGGAAGTGAGTACTGGAGCTGGCCTAAAAGAGGCTCCTGGGAAGGTCAGTAGGTCGGCCTGCAAAGGTCGTTTAGGTCATGTGTGACCTAACTTCTAAGGTCATAACTTTTTCTGGCTCGAACTCAAGGCTTCGTGTTCTTGACCCTATGGAAAGCCCATTGAGTCAAGATTCCATCTGTATGCTTGGCAGGAGGGGTAGGTACCAAAGCCATCCAAAAAGGGGCCCCAAGAAGGTCGTATTACCGGTAGGGCCGCCAGTTATGTGTGACCTCCAACTTCGGAAGGTCATAACTTCTTCGTCTAAACTCTGTTTCGGGTGTTCTTAGACTCTATGGAAATACCATTGAGTCAAGATTCCATCTGTATGCCTTTGGAGGGTAGTGGGTACTAGAGCTTAGCTGGAAAGGGGCCTGGTGCCGCTAGCCGGTCGCAGTCAGCTAGTCATGTGACCCTAACTTCTAAGGTTATAACTTTTTCGTCCGAACTCCGTTTCGGGTGTTCTTGGACTCTATGGAAATTCCATTTAGTCAAGTTTCTATCCATGTACTTTGGAGGGTATTATATGATATAACTTTGCTAAAAATCTATGTTTTATACCAAGTGTGCAGGTTGCATGGTTGTGTCGAGGTGAATATCGATATAATACTTACTACTGCATGGCATGCTGTAGGCTATCAGATTGGGGTATGGTACGGCCGTCTATGGGAGGCCATATGGTTTAGTTCCAACAACTTGGGATTGAAGATATAGATCTAGATCTAAGGTTTGATAGTGAAAATCAAGACTATGGTGGGTCAGGGTTGGAATTGGAAACCAAAAGTTTCTAGGTTTTCTGGTTGTTTGATGTTGTATGGATGATTGGAACCAAACGGGTTCATGTTTGTGAAGGGGCCGTAAGGTACCCTGTTGGATGGTCCAAGATTGTGACCTAGTTGTGTGTTATTACTTGTATGAATAACATGCAGTGTGAATTTCGTTAATATATATATATATGCATGCTTGATATACTAACATGAATTATCGTGAAATGGCATATTACATTTCATATGCACTGGGGAAACCTAGAACAATAGGTATGACTGCATGACATGTTTTCGGAGGGTTGACTCAAAATTGATTATCGGAGTATGTCCAATGTAATAAAATCGGAGGGTAGTCCAAAATTTATATCGGAAATTTGTCCAAAGAATTGCCTTGGAGAGTTGTTCAACAGTTCATCTCGGAGGATGACCCATGACTGTTTCGGAGAGTTATCCAATAATTCACCTCGGAGGGTTGTCCAATAGAATTTCATCGGAAAATGGTATTGTGTTTTCTGTCAACAAAACCTTTGTTTTGAAAATGTTGTTTCCTCACACTAGCTTAGGTACGCGTGAAGGAGCCGCCGAGGGCCCGAGACGCAGGGCAGAGTCAGCACCTTATCCATGACATGTAGACATTCAAGTAGGAATCATGAATTCACTTGAATGTGTGTGTTTTCCATTGCATGAGCACTTAGGTGGGGAGTAACCCTCATAGGAGATTATCACTACTAGGCTTTGCTCACCCCGTCGTGAGACCCTCTTTCAGGTACAGGGAGTATTCGAGAAGACGACGCTCACTAGAGGCCGCTTTTAGAAGAAAGCCGACATGTGGATTTGATTTTATATGTTTTATAAAACATGTTGGTACAGGAGCGGAAATTAACTCTTAGAAACTATTGCATTATAGTTGGTTATATTTAGAGTATGGGATGTATGGCTCGACTTGGCCATTTTTACTCATGTTCGAGTCTTGGCCGAGAGATTACTCATTTTGTGGCATTGAGACACTCAATGGCCACATGTATTCCATGAGTTGACAAAGCTGTCAACGGACTCTGTGTGATAGGGCCACAAATAGACTCAAAAATCCTTCAAATATGAAGTGGAACATTGAAGTAACATCAAGCATGAACTGTGGCGGTTATATTTTTGGATGGCAAATACTTCCTTCCACAATCACAATGTAGTTATTTAATCTTATTAAGTGCTTTATGTGGTATTAATTCTTTATGAGTAAGCACTTCACTTTAATGCAATAAAAATCCCAAATATCTTTAGTGTACATAAATGAGATAAATCGAAATATTGCATTAAAATGTCTAAGAGTTACACAATGTCAAAGCGATCTTTAATCATCAAAAGAGTTCACAAGTCCCATTCTATCAACATGACTTTTATACAATTTCATGAGCCCTTAGTCATGGGATTCGCTACCAGCTGTGCCTATGCTCAATGATGATTTTACTCTCCGACGCTTTCGCACCACTCAAGTACTTTATATCAATGTGTCACAAGGGCTCCACTTTTATCTGTTCTTTCCTAAGCTAGGTCAATTTTCCTAAGTCATCTCCCTTTGACCAACTTCCACCATTTAAAGCTAAAGTTTGAAGATTGGTGAGCGCTCTCCACCCAAATACCCATTCAAGACACACTTGTTTATTCGGGGATTGACTTGAAACTTGCTTCCCGACACCCTAGATGTCTCAATTTCGCAATTTCCAAATTGAATATGGTATATTGCAATGAATATCTCTAAGTCAAGACTCTACAAATTAAATCCACCTACCAATGGTTGATGGAAGTGTTAAAGTAAATATAAAATCTCTACAGATAAGAATTTAGGTGGGTGAGTTCTTCTATTGCTCGTGGGAGCATATCCTTACGTTTTGTCTCTCCTAAGTTCAAAACCGTAAGTAATTTAATATGCTCTTGCAAATATGCCCAACTTTTTTTCCTTATAATTCTATTAAAAGAGACCAAGATCTAAGTTGTGAATTATGCAAGCATTGAGAAATGTCATTGTTGATGAGATTTTGATGAATAACAAGCCAACGAATACTAATAGGAGATGTGAAATCCATGTTTTCATGTACCTCAAAAAGTTTTGCGTCCCTAGCCTCTGAAACAGCAAGGTCTCGAAGGAGATCATGCATGCGACAAGACAAAACTCCTCCATCTATCCTTCGTTCAACCACTTGAATCAAACTTCTATGGACCAACTCATGTATTTAGTCCTTTACAGTGTCTTCGAGTGTTTCTTTTCCCCTTCTCTGTATAAAGCCCTCAGCCATCCACAATTTAATCAGCTTACTTATATCAATCTTAGAGTCTTCCGAGAAGATCCCACAATAAAGAAAACAAGACTTCAAGTAATACCGTAAGTCATTGTAACTTAAAGATCTTTCTCCAAAGATGGCTTTGTCTTCTGTGGATAGTGTTTCCTAACACCAGATACGGAAGGCAAACCTTTGCATTTTCTCACAATTTTCTTTCCCAATTCCTCTAACTCACTAGTTAGAGCGGTACGAGTTGTAGTACTAGTCATCCCTTGAAAAGTTTTTTTGAGAAAGAGATGCCAACTCTCATCCTCATTCATAAGACGAAGTTGATAGATATATTATCAGCCGGCATGCGCCGCTAATTTCTTATTGCGACTGGTGATCAATATTTTGCTCCCATCCTTAGCCTTTGAAAAATGTGATCCCAGGCAACTTCAAACTTCATTACTCCATACATCATCCATGACTACCAAGTACTTCTTCTTGAGGTATTCACAAAGCTTCTTATCAAGCTCATTATCTCCCATGTCTCCTTTTTCTATATCGCGGAGAGACATAATACTATTGGCAATATCAAGCAAAATGTCACTTGCTTTGAAGAATCCAGTTGTGATGAAACAAAGAGACACAAATTAGCACTAGCTCGGAAACACCGTATATAAATATAAAATCAAGTTTATATAGTTAAGTGAAGGAACCAAAAAGAAAAGAAAAAATGAAAGAAATAAACGTAAAGTTAAATCAGATATATATAATTTTATTTATCACTTCAAAATAATTTTATTTATTTTAACTCATTAATATAAAATCTAAATAATATAAGAATTTGTAAATTTTCAAGTAATTTTCTTTATATTTAACTTTTTTTAATATTCTTCATTACATACCAAATATTAAAAACAATCATTTTTTTATTACTTTTTTTCTTTCCTAAGTACTCTGTAAAGAATCAAATACAACCTTTTATTTTGATAGTGGTTTCATTTCTTGGGTCGGCCTAAATCATACACAAGGGCATAGCTTGTAATAGTTGATCGTAACTTTTATCATATGATTCATGCCTTACATAACAACTTCACGTATTTGTACAAGAAAAGAAACGAATCAATACTGTTCAAGTTGGATACACTAACACGCTCAAAACATATTGATGAGAATGGAGACGACGGAAGAACATATTCGGAAAGAAGAAGATGAGAAGTGAGAAAAAATGAACAAATTTGAGAAATTTTGGAATTCTTCTTCAATGCCCTAACCCAAATGTGTGTTCTCCTTTATACAACGATCCTAACAAAACATAACAGAAATGGTTAAGACTCCTTACTCTAAACTGTTGCACCCTAATTTCTACTTGTTTCTGTCTCTTAGCAATTGAAATCTCCTCCTCATTAGCTTCTCAAATGCCTTGTTTTTGTTGTTGAAGTGATTTACTAATATCATGTTGCTCTGGTGAGTCAATATTCTATGTGCCGCTTTGTTCTTCAAACCAAAATTTTAGCCACTGCTCATATCACATATATGACAAAATGAATAAAATCGATCAAAACTTAGAAAAGAAAAGAGTGCAAGAATATTACAATTATGGGCATATCAGAAGGTATCTTACCTCACCTAATTAATTAAAGGTCGTTGGTTGGTTTGCATTATCTGCCCCACACACAGATGCGTGGGAGATGGGCAATGGTGCGCCAATCCTTCCTGTTTGTGGTCTGCATCTTTTATTTAACTCAGGACAATCCTCGAGGGCCAGAACCTGTAGTGCAGTGAGGCGATGCATCCCTTGTGGCAAAGCGAGTGTAGGGCAGTCTTTAATCTTAATTTCCTGAGTGAAATGAGATTTTCCACGACTTAGGCAATGCTTTGTGCTATGACAACTTCTGCACATGTAAGTAAAGGCAGGTCGTAGCTGTTGGCCAGTGGATGGTTAGTGGGGCAAAGCGCTTAATTTCGATAATTTGACGCTCATAGCGAACGGAGTCTAGCAATACTACCACTACTACTACTGAGCCTTGAGTGCCATTCTCTCTTCATCTCCACCCCCATCCATTAAATCAGTTTCTACAATTGTAAATTATCAGATTCTTAATGCGGTCAGGTGTTTTACACTTGTTGATAATGATACCAGGCTAGACAACAATTTGAAATAATTAATGTTCTAAGTGCATTGAGGTTTTGTATTCCTTCAAACATACTTTCCAGGTTGTCACATTCATCAATCCACAAACAACGAAGAGAAATCAAGCATCCCGTCCCGTTCTCTTTCCCTGGCAAAGTTCTCTGCTTTGTGGTTACCGACAAAAATCTTAGGCTGATCAAGTTACCCATATCACTTGGCAATTCCTTCAAGTTCTACATTCACCATCAATGTCTGCAAATGGTACAACTTGGTGATGGAAGCTGGTAGTTTCTGATCCTTTTATTCCTGAATAGGGTTAAATATCTCAAATGTTTCATCTTACCACGGAGCTTGGCAACGCCTCAAAATCAGAGTCTCTTAAATCCAAATATCCGATGCACGGAATCTTGGAAGCGCAAGTACTGACAAATGACTTACCAGCAGCCCCCCCATCTTTATAAGGAAACAAAATGGTTCTGATCTTGTCTATTTTCTGAGCAAGTGTTAGAACTTCTTCTGGACCATGACAGGAAACATGGCGAACCTCGTTGGAGTGGAGTTTTTCTGCATAATTTGGAGTGTAGTGATCAAATTGTGCCACTGACTGTGCAAGATCATGCACCAGATCATGCATTTTAAAAGTAACAAAAAATTGACGATCATCCACATCTTGAAAGAAAGATCTGAGCACACCAGTGACATATTCATTACCGATATCTTCCAAGTCCTCGCTTCGCTCGGACGGCTGAATGAGGCCGTGCCAATAAAATTGGATCAACTCATGGTTGCTGAACTCAAAATCTTTTGGAAACAATGAACAAAAGACAAAACATTGTTTTAAGCAAGCCGGAAGTTCATCATAGCTGAGTTTCAATACAGGCAGAATTTCATCTTCTTTAGATCCATACCTTATTGTGTTCCTCAGATGCCCAAACATGTTCATCTACCTTTCCGAAAAGGAAGCAGCCTAAAGCTCTCACTGCAAGAGGAACCCCTCTGCATTTCTTGACAAACAAAGACAAACAATCCTGATGGGAAAGACCTTTTAATTCTTGTGGGGGAAGAGTACCCATGACGGAGGCCACTGACTTTTTGCGGGTAGTCACCACGATTTTACTGCCATCTGCACCACCCACGAGCAGCTCGTTTAATTTGATCCATTTCTGTCTCTCATCATTCCAAACATCATCTAGTACAAGCAGGTATCTGCTATTATTTAATGCATTTCTTAGTTGGGTTTGCAATTCATCCAAAGGCAAGTCAGGAGCGCTTTCCTTGGTTGCAGAAACAAGAATCTTCTTTGTTAACTTCTCAGTTTTGAAATCTTCATCAGATACACAAAACCCACATTCTTTGATCGAAATGTTCAATTACCCTCATCATTAAAGACCACTTAGCAAGAGCCGTCTTCTCCCCATCCCTCCAATCCCACTCATGGGAATGACAGGAAACATTTTCCTGCTCATCATTGCTTTCTGGTTGCATTTAACATGCTTAGAATGTTTTCCTTTCTCCAGGTCCCTTCCAATAATATTCGAACATCAACGTAGGAGTGGGTCATCTCCTTTCCTAATTACCATATTACTCTCCACCACAATCGCTCTCTCGGTGAGATTAAATTTAGAGTGATCAGCTGCAATCTTATCGAACCTCTCTCTCAGGTTCTTCATTTTGTGACCCATTTTGAAGCGAAATGCAAGTGGAGTTGACGTTGAGAATAAACTGCGTACCTGTTTTCCAGTGCTCCCACTTTTTGCAACTTTCCGCCGGAGAGCATCGTACTCAATTTCATCAATCACATCATCAGCATCATAAAGGGCGTTTTTGAGTTTTCTGAGCCAATCACTGATCTGGTGGTTATTGGATTTCTGCTCCTCAGCATCTAAGATCACGGCTTGAATGGTTGATATTGTATTTTTCAGATCTTCACAATCAATCTTTGACACCCCATACAAGAACAACTTGGAGAGCAAGTGCTTCCACTTTCCCAGGACTTGGTTTGCTAACTGAAAGGCAAATGATTCAGCCATTTCTGTGAAGAAAAAAGGAAAGTGGAAGCAGAGGATCTGAGAGTAGAACCAGTTCTGTGCCACAGTTGACTTGAATTGAACCTCGTAGACACCTAGATAAATATAAATTATTAAATATACGATAATTTAATTTTATAATTGTTGGCCTAGGCCTTACTATATTTTATCCAACCCATATCTTTAGGCCCAGCCCATTTGTTTAGGTTCTGTATTAACTACAACTACTAATAGTTAAAAGGAGATTTTAGTAGGGATTTTGGAGCTCTGTTTCTCCATTTTTTCAGGGCACAGCCATGGACAGCCTAATCTGGCTAGAAACATATTATTGTTTTCTTTTAATTGTTTTTTTTTTTAAACAACATATTATTGTTTTCTTAAAACAATAAAATTTAATCAATATCAACAAGATTTTAGTTGAAAATTCCTGCCCTTTTAAATGCTATTTATGGTCCATCATGCCTATTTAGGGTTCTCTAGTAAGTAGATTTTAGGAGTGGTTTCTGAGCTCTGTTCTCCCATTTTCCTCAGCACAATCCTAATCATTAGAAACATGTAATTGTTTTCTTGAAACAAAATTTAATTAATGAAGTTTGGAAATTCCTGCTCTTTACATGCCATTTAGGAAAGCACGTCACAAATTGAAAACCGAGCAAAGGAAGGGCACAAAGTGAAAATGCAAACGCATATAAAAATAAAATTTTCCTTGGGTCTCCCCCCGAACAAAAAGACTTTTTTTTCTCAAAAAACGAAGAGAATAAAAAAAAGTAATGAGAACTGAGAACCCATTTAGTTCTCAATTTTTTATTTTGAATAATATAGAAAAACTAAATTTAGAAAATAAGAATAGTTTTCAAAGTATCAAAAATGGTTTTCTTGTTGTTACCTCGATTGTCTGAACTTCTGGACATCAGTAGTACAATGCGAACCTGTAAAAACGGACGATCCGATGACAGTGTGACAGTCGCCTCTTTGATGATTTAGTCAGTAAAAGATGGAGGAGAATAAGAAGTAGAGGGTTTACGCAGTTGAAATTGGTTATATTTCCCTCGTAGGAGATCTTTCTGATTTATAGAAAGTAGTTCACGAATCTTTCCTTGATTTTTGGAAAGAAAATCTCTTAATCTTAGGGATAAAATCTCTTCTTTTTATCAAGGATTAATTCTTCCTTATCAAAAATTAATCTTTTCGGGAAATAAGAGATTTGGAAACTAGGAAATATGTCACATAAATATATTTTGTGATTTTCGCCTTGTATACTTATCCATAATGAAACTCATATGCGAGGGATGACCTACGTGAACTTGTACCTAGACGCGCCGCCTAGAGCTAATCCATGGGAAGATCGTCCTGCTTTCTTTAGGATTCTCCCGTCTCTCGGTGGCGCCCACTTTAATATGGTAAGCAAGCCTGAAACTGCTTCACAACACGCGCCAAGCGGCCCTCGGACCCACTGGCAGGCAGGTCTAAAGACCCGGTATCCACAATGCCCTCACCGGTTGGAATTTCAGGCTTTTCACGGGAAAATACTCGTGTTTAACCTGTAGGTGTTGAAAGGACTGGGAAAATCAATGCGCACATTAAACACGCCAAGGCGGAAGCAAGGTTTGGATACAGTTTATGGAAGCGCACGTTTCCCAATATGTTCCAGGCATGATGTGTTTAATGGCGCAGATTTAATGCCTGCTGGGGTTTTACCCCTATATATAGGGGTTAGGCTCCGAATGCTGCCTCTTTTACTATTTCACAAGCCTTTGCATGTGGCTGTTCTTACTGGTGTTTACAAACTTTTCTTTCAAGGGAATCATCTGAAGTCCCTCGATTGCTTTCAATTTTCTGCTAGTTTTTCTAAACTGCTTAATAACTTTACTATAGCTTTTTGTGTCTCTATTTGTTGAGTATTTTTGGGTCAGAAAGTTCTCGTTTCTTCTTAAGGGTGCGAACATTGTTCGCTAGTGGTGTTCTTAGGCGTTTCATAGGCCACGTTGTTAGACTCCAGGGGACTATTTTGTCTTTAGCCGATCCCCTTTATCCGCTTTGTTCGGCCCGTAGGAATAGCGAGAGGTCAAGAAGAGGCTTCCACCAATCAGGTTGGGCGTAAGAGGGGGACCCCTCAGGAAACGCCCACAACAAGTCCTTGCCGCCATAGAGGACTTGAGGTCCTTCAGACAAGTCCCTGTCGCCATCATATTGGAGATGTCAAACGGCATGGCTACCTTGACAATGGGAGCCGTAGATAACAGCCATTTTACCCGAGAGCAAATTTTTATTATTGACTTTGCCTCCTTGTCCCCTTGGTGAAGTAGTTCCGCACTCACTGGGGGCACCTCCCGCACTTGTACATCCGAATATCTTTGGATTCTTATACAGAATGTAAAGAACTTTCTACCAGCTTAGATATTTCACGGTAGAGATTTTTTATTTATACTTTAAAGATCGGGATCGGGGTCGCCGCATCGAGATGGGCCATAGCCCCCATCTACAATTTGTAACCGGTCCCAACTCCTCCAAGACGTAAGTGATGTTTTGCAAAGGTCCATGGTACAAGACACCTGCCTCAGGCTCTTCCGTCGACCAACCGCCCTCTAATCTCTGTGTCTCATGTCGCCTTACTCTCCTAGGCCATCTGTGTTTTTTACATGCCCTTCATTTATGTAATTTCAGGTAAGGTTTCGACATGTTCTCTTTTCTCGAAATTTTTGTAGGTAAACGAGGCGAGGCTAATCGGTTGGGAGAAGTGAGAAGGCAAGTCTCGCAACCAAACCCGCTTTCTAGAGATCACTGAGGGGGAGCGCAACCACGAGCTCCTCTTATCTGTGAAGAACTTGCAGGAATTAAGCTCCAACCCCTTCCCTTACATAGTTTCGTCATCCCTTGCTCGTTGCCAACGGAGCTTGTTAGGGGCAAACACTTTACTCTCGTCAACCTCCTAAAGTCAATCTCGAGCAAACAAGACAAGTGGGCTGTTTAAGAGCCTCAAGCTAAGACTACTCAAGAAACCTTGGCTACCTTTGTTCGGCCGAGCCAATCACCTTTGGAAGAACAAGATTCTCTACTAATTTCAAAGTGCGAAGAAAAGAAGAAAAGGAAAGATCATAGCCGCGAAAGGGATTAGAGGGCTTTGTGGATTTGGTGGATCCAAACGCTAGTGACCTCGCTAAGGAAAGAGAGGACAATATGTCTAGCCTCGATGTTGGATTTCCACAAGGATGCGTAAGCGAAGCAAGAGTCTTGGGGGAGACGCACTTCGTCTCTAAAGTATTCGCGACAGCGCCCAAAGCAAGCCAGTCTAAATGAAAGGCTCAGAGGAGCCCAGTAATAATTGTTGTGGACTCCCCAGAATGAGCCTCTGATGCCTTATTGGAATTGGAGGGTGTCGCTCAAGATGCTTCTTGAGAGGCTTGTGCATCGCTAGAATATGGGATTCAAACTAAAATTTCGCAATGCTGATAGAGTTGTGAGGGAGGCTCCCTAAAGGCGCTTAGGGTCATTGCTCTCTCGATTAGGCTTGCAAATGTGTCAAGGGGCCTCGCGTGTCATAGTTGAACTCAATCATTAACTGATGAAGTGGGATCAAATTTCTCGCGAACACGCTTATTCCTAGACTCCGATGCCACATTCACCACAATTGTTGGAACCCTTCAACCAAAGGGTCTACTTATCGCTAATATGTAACCTCTTACCCCACCAACTCGCAGATACCTAAGTGGTGGCGTACTCAAGAGCAATTTCCATCTCCTTCCCCGACTATTTGGATAAAAAGTCCTACTAGCATGTGGCTAAAGACGAAATATACCTTCGCAACCATGACTTTAATGAGACAGCTGAGCTGGTATAGTTTGTCTTCTAACACTTGACGTGAGTCTTATGTTGTGATTTTCTTCTAATTCCTTTCCTTATTGTAGGTTGTCACCGCCATTCGGAATATGGCGCGCCAACATGGGGAGCTTCACCATAGGCTGGAAGATGCCAAGAAGCTACGGCTTTATGCTCGATCCGCTGACCCAAGCACCACAATCGTAGAAGACTTCCGCCAGCAAGGCGCTGGTCCCACTCGGACTAAGGCCAAGGAGGGTATAGAGAGGGCCATAGCTGCGGAGAATGAGAGGGGTGAGGATAAAGAAGAGGCTCAAAGCAATTCGACGCGGTCAGAAAGGAAAGGGCTAAAGGCGCGGGTGGAGGATGAGCTAGCTAGGGTTCAAGACTCCCTAACGGTTGTGGAGGAGGCTAGGCTTAGTCGAGGTCAAGGAACTTCCCTTTTCTCTGAGATCGGGCAACAAAAAGATAAAGTGTCCTCCTCAAGTCCTAAGTCAAAGACAAAGAAGCCATGGAAGAGGACTACCATAAGGCTTTGAGAGCCGATTCTTGCCTATGGCTACGATGTCAGATGTTCAAACAACATGTGGAGACCAATAAAAGTCTTAACGGTATACTGATCCACTTCCACTCCCTCAAGAGTTCTTCGTGGACCCTAGGTGCCCATCGGCCTTAGTAGCCATTGAGGCCATAGCAACCGAGGTGGATCAGAGCGAAGCGACGAAGGAACCTAAGAGAAGTGCTCCTGCTGGTGATCAAAGCTTACTATCCTTATTTTTCTCCTCTTCTTTGTTAAAGCTTCATGGTAAGGCCCCGTTTACCGCTATAATATATATATATTTTCATGTAATTATTGACACCTATCTGCGTATTAATGAAATGTGATTTTCTTTTTTACTCATGCAATGTATCCCTTTTCTTTCACATCCTATTCACAAATCTTGACTAGGATAGTTACTTTGGGATTTCAATGTTAAGTTTTGTAAGAGCTAGAAGCCGTAGTTCACACTTATGGTCAACAGCGAGGCACCATTTAAGCCTTAGTTATAGCCAATGCTAAAGTCACTATCTGCGGAATAGTATGTGTTAAGAAGGAGCCAGTCCTAGTCTAAAGCGCTAGCGCTTTCAGAGCCACATCTGGTATTTTGAAAGTGCTAACAAGCTTAGAGCCATATCTGGTATTTTGAAAGTGTCAGCAGGTCATATCTGGTCTTTTGAAAGTGCCAGCAGACTTAGAGCCACATCGTCTTCAGCAACAAGAGCTTGGGAGCCATATTTGGTCTTTTCAGCAAGCCGCAGTTTTTAGGAGCCATATATTTGGTCTTTTGAAAGTGCTAGCAGGCTTAGAGCCACATCTGGTCTTTTAAAAGTGCCAGCAGGCTTAGAACCACATCTAGACTTTTGAAATGGGGGTTATTCCAAAGATTGAAGGAAATACTGCCTTTAAACAACCCTTGATTGGTAATATTCCAAGGATTGAAATAAAATACTTTAAAGGAAATTTTATTGATAACCCCCTTAAAGAAAACTTTATTGATAATACCTTTTAAGGTGCATAGCATTCCACATTCTAGGCACAGGTGCCCCGTCTAGTTTATTTAATGCGTATGACCTGGTTAGTCCCACTCTTAAGATCACGTATGGCCCCTCCCAATATGGTTGGAATTTGCCAGCCACTAGGTCAGCCATATTTTCAAAGACCCTTCTCAAGACTAGGTCTTCGGCTCGGAATGCATGCGGATTTACATGCTCAAGTATATAGGTTTGTCGCTTTTGTCAAGTACGATACTATATACATATCTCGCAAGCCTGTCATTACATTCAAGTCTTTGGTGACGACTTCAACATTAGCTTTTTCATGGATTTCAGTTCTAAATGTGGGTATACCAATCTCCGTAGGAATTATTACCTCCATCCCATAGGTAAGGGCGAATGGTTTATTATCCTAGCCTGCCTTCCGACCGATTGGTTCTATAGCCCAGAACTCTGGTAGCTCTTCTACCCACTTTCCCTTAGCCGAATGTAGACACTTTTTCAAAGCCGTCAAGAGAGTTTTGTTAGATGCTTCCGCTTGGCCATTGCTCTGTGGGTACTGCGGGGTTGAGTACAAGTTTCTAATTTTCAACTCATGGCAGAAATTTCTATATACTTTTCTATCAAACCATGGCCCATTGTCAGTTACAATCGACTGAGGTATTCCGAACCGGTAGACAACATTCTTCCACACAAATTGGATGACGTCCCGCTTTTGATCGGCGGAAGGCCTCAACTCATCCATTTGCTAAAGTAGCCTGCGGGCAACCAACAATAGCTTTTTCTAAGCTGGGATGTAGGTAGTGGTCCAACTATATCAATTCCCCACTAAGAAAAGGGCCAGGGGCTCGTGATGATGGTTAGATCTTAAGCCGACACCTTTGAGATGGGGGCTTGTCTTTGGCAGCGGTCCCACTTTCTGACGTAAGCGGGCATCTGCTCTCATGGTTAGCCAATAATAACCTTGTGTATGGGCCCTATGAACTAAAGTTCCGCTTGGATGGTTTCCGCATATCCCTTCATGGAGTTTTACCAGTATATATTGTCCCTGCCGAGGGGTGAGACACTAAGATACGACTCGTCCAGAGACCGCTTATATAATTGCTAGTTTACAAGGGAAAACCTAGTCGCTTGGACCTAAATCTTATGGGCTTCAACCTTATTATCCGGCAGCTCTCCTGAGCTCAAATAATGCATTATGTAAGGCCAGCGGATGCTTCGCTCATTCGACTCCACCGGTCGGCCGGTGAATAGACGACGCCACAGAAGGGTGACAAAGAAGGAACACCGCTTTATCAAGATGGATGTGGCCACCATCACAAAGCGTCTCGCCTTTATTCAAGTCTCTCGATATGTTCGAAGCCTAAGCTACAAACTTCCTAGTCATCGCTCTAAACGCATGCATACTGAATTACACGCTTGTCTCAAGCCAGATTCTCCGTTTATCTATCCCACTACGGGTTGAGAGTCACTACGTATGATGAGTTTTTCTGAGTATACAAACTTTGTGAGGTCGATCTCGTTAGATTGCTTTGTATTCGGGCCTCATTATTAGACACGTAGTCTAGCAAGATGGTTTTCGTTTCTATCCTTCTGCCTGGGCCGAAGTTGGTAAGTCGACTCAGCCTCTTGTTTGGCAAGAAGCGTCGTCTATATTAAGGATCCACTAGCCATCATTATCCGGGTCCATTCCGTAGTTAGGTAGTTCTCATAAAAATTCCACAAGATTCATTCTTCAATGCCAAGCGAGGTTTATACTGAATATCGAATTCACTTAGTTCAATTTCCTATTGTGCCATCCTTCCTGATAGGTCAGTCTTGTGTATAGTGCTTCGCACGGGGAGATTGGTCAGCACAATGATAGGGTGTGCCCTAAGTATAAGGCGGTTTAGCTCTAGTGTTACCTGGCTCGGTAGAGGGGCACCGTGGTTTCTCAAGTGATAGAGATTCGGGTCACAAAGAATATTGGTCTCTGTCGTTTTCATCTTCTTGAACAAAGTCGACACTCCGAGGCCTTGACACCGCCAGTAAAGGTAGGAGTGCACGCCTCGTCGGTGCCGCGACCGCGGCTCAAGAAGATATTATTTGATCGCCTCGAAGGCTCAAGCTGCATTCCCCATCTCTAAATGGCCTTTCGCCTCCTGGGGGCGATGGAAAAATGGTTTTGTAGTCAGGCCCATGGGGCCGGGATATGACCAGCCCGAGATGCCAATCAGCCGCCTGTCGCACCTTTCTTAGAGAGGTAGGAGCCTGAGAGTCCATTATAGCTTTGAGTTGAATGGGATTGGCCTCTATCCATCTCTGGGTCACCATGAAGCCTAAAAACTTGGTTGAACTGACTCCAAATGCACATTTCAAAGGGTTGAGTTTCATGTCATACTTTCATAGCAGCTCAAAGGCCTCTTGCAAATGCTTGATGTGGTCGAAGCGTTCTTTGGATTTCATGAGCATGTCGCCAATATAGGCCTCCATCAGGTTGCCCAACAATGTCCGAATATCTAGTCACCACCTTGATAAGTCGCCCCAACAATTCTTTAAGTCAAAAGGCAACACATCATAGCAGTATAATCTGTGTGGTGTAATGAAGGTTGTTTTCTCTACATCAAAGCAAGTGAATGGAATTTGATGATACCTGCAGAAAGCGCCCAGAATGACAAGATTCCATGCCTCGGGTCAGCGACATCAACACTCAATCTATACATAGCAAGTGTAAGCTATCTTTAGTGCATGCTCATTGAGGTCAGTGTAATCTATACACACTCACCACTTACCCCCTTTCTTTGGAACCACCACCACCATGTTGGTTAGCCATTCCGGGTACTTTACTTCTCTGATGAAACCTGCCCTCAGCAAGTTGTCTACTTCCGTCTAAATGATCTGATGAGGATCTGGGTGGAAACGCCTCACTTTCTGTCTTACTCGGTCCGGGGTCGCTGGATAATATTTAGCTTAGAGGCCACCGGCCGGGTTAATCCTAATCATATTTTTGGAGGGCTCTGTGCGAATACATCTATATTATCTAACATCATGAGTTGTAACCATCTCTTTCTTCATCGAATGAAGAAAGCTCATGTAAGTGAACTTTTTTCTACCATCCAACGTTATTTTTTCCAGGATCCATGTACTACGGGATCCTTCTCTTCCTCCTTAATCTAGGCGGCGAATTATGATTGCTATGCAGGGGTTTGATCTTTGAGGGGAGGCTTTTCAATGCTCTTCTCCCCTCTCTGTTCCTGCATAGATAGCTGAAAACATTGCCGTGTGACCAGCTGACTGCTTAAGAGGTCAACCTGCCCAACTTTAGTCAAATAGCTAACCGTTTGATGGTAGGTTGAAGGGATAACTTTCATTGAATGCAATCAGGCTCTCCCCATTATGGCATTGTAAGGCCCTAAGTCTTCGACGATTGAGAACATAACCTATTGAGTCACTAGCTTGGCTTTTACAGGGAGCACGACATCTCCTAAAGTTATGGTAGTTGCACCATTAAAACTAGAGAAGATTCGCCCGGCTGAGTTCACCATACCTAAGGAAAGCTTCATCTACTTGAAGGCTTAGTAGTTGCACAAGTCCGTCGCATCAAGTAGATCTATTAGTACCTTATGCACATCAAAACCGTTAATAAAGAGGGTGAGTACCAACGCATCATAGTGGAGCACAATAACCCTGTTCGAGTTGACATGAGGAAAGGAAATGGGGTCATCTATTGGATTGGTTTCTTCATGTCTACCTTCTGCATGGATAACATTTATCCGAGCCTTAACTGTGGCGGCTCTCAAGAGCTTCTTTTGTTAGCGCTTAGACTGATACTTCTCGTCAGACAATCCGCCTAGTATATGGTTAATGGCTGGTCTAGATCGTGATGGGGCTGCCACACCGGCTGTAACTCTATCCGTAGCTTGCCCTAATTCCACCCTGTGGTCAATTTATATGATATACCTCTTGAGTTGTCCCGCTTGTTGCTTCTTCCGCCTATAAACTTAAGGCTTCAAAGATCTCGCGCCTCATGCCCATGATCTCTATGATAATCGCACCGCAAGGATTTGTTTCTTTGGGAGGGATCCGTTTGGATCAGTGTTGTCCATTTAAACTATGGCAAGTCGCGAATGATGGGAACAACCTTTCATAAGAGACGTTCAAATGAGTGAATTACGGGAGCTCTCTCCTCTTTTATTACTTATCACGAGATCGCTTTCGGTCTCTACTCTAACCATCCTTGGATTCAAAGCAGGCTTCTTCCCCAGACTCCATTTATTTCCTTCTGGCCTACCGGCTCATAATCATGGGGCCAGCTAGGTTGTCGTTGGATATTGTCCTCCAACATTGAGTATTGCCCACTCGTATACTCCTTCCATTGTCTGGGGTCTAAAGAGAGTGACTTGGAAGAAAGAAGTAGATGGCCCAAAAGCTTATCCCCGAAATTCTGAGGACTAAGAACTATGCTTATAGGACTCCTCTATATGGCTGACGACTTCACCTCAACCTCCTTGTGAAGTCTCGAATAGTCTCTTCTTCCTGCTTAAGAATAGTCTGTAAGGAGCTGATGTTCCTCTTTTTCCGCACCGAACAAAGATACTGCGATACGTATACCGCCAATAGTTCACTGAACGAGTTTATTGAGTTACGCAGGAGCTTGTGCATCCAAGCTAACGCATGCCCCCGTAAACTAGTCGAGAACTCTTTACACAACAGATGGTCATTGCCAGCATTTAGTATCATCTCCTGATTATAATGGAGCATGTGGATCGTATGGTCAGAACCATCAAACGTTGTAAAGGCCGGTATGACAAACCCGCGAGGTGGCTCATAGTCAAAGGATGTGTCGCTTCTGTGGGTTACGAGCATGTCATCTGCCCACGAATTAAGGCTGCAGGCGGCATGTAGAATGTTGGCCCTACACCAAAGGCAAGATGTGCAAACGAAATTTGTGGCATCATACTTGTGGGTAATACTAGTGGCACCGTGCCTTCTGCAATAGTAACGCTATTCCTAAGGGCCCGAATCGGGCCGGGTTCTCGCTTCGCTTGTCTCCTCCGCTCAGGATGCTAATTAACGACATCACGGTTGCAGGCGAATGCGTGAAGGCCCTTGCGGAGTCTTGGCTCTTGCACCCTCTTGAGCATTCTTATTGGTGAGAGACTCAAAGATGGGAACCTTCCAGGACAACTCATCATCTCACGGTATCGACATCGCCAGAACAACGAGCCTCCTTCCTTTATCGCAAGCTGTTGGAAGCGCAGCCGACTATCTCATACATCTTTACAAGATCCCGACTTTCTCTATCTCGCCCACAACCGGTCATCATTCTCCCACTTCTTAAGCTGCTCTGGCGGGCCTCGCAGCCTCCTCTTCCATCTACCTCATTGCTTCCTCCCCGTTTCCTTCTATGTCCTAACGCCAATGGAGGAATTGGTCCCCAGAGCGACTGATCACTGATTGGTCGACATCGCGACCGGCTTGGGGCGAATCAGGTGTGAAAAGGGGAATGAACAAAGTTCTAGGTGATGTAGGGCTACTAGACAATTGTTGAAGCCAAGCCCTCACAGTCTATAGACAAATTTTTTTGTTCAATTCCCACAAACGGTGCCAATTATCGTTACCTCAATTGTCTAAACTTCTGGGCCTCAGTAGTGCAACGCAAACCTATAAAAAAGCGTGATCTGGCGACTCTGGCGGAGCCAACCACCTCGATGATTGGTCAAGAATGATGGAGAAGACAAAGCAAAGGGTTCACGTAGTTGGAATTGCTTACCTTTCCCTCGTGCGAGATCTTCTTGATTTATAGAAAGTGGTTCACGAATCTCTCCTCGATTTTTGGACATAAAATATCTTAATCTTATGGATAAAATCTCTTCTTCCTTATCAAGGATTAATCTTTTTGGGAAATAAGGATTTGGAAACTGGGAAATCCGCTGATAAATATCTTTGCATATTTTTCTTCTTCGTATACTTATCCACAACGAACTTCCCATATGCGGTAGGATGGTCGGGTGGGGGCTTAAAATTCTAGACGTGTCGCCCTAAAGCTAGTCCATGGGAAAACATCCTAGCTTTCTTTAGGATTCTCCCGCCTAGGTGGCGCCCCCTGGGTAATTGGGCTTGCGCAGCTTCACAACATGGGTCAAGTGGCTCCTGGTTCCATTGAGTAGTGGATCTAAAGACCATGAGGCCCACTCGCCTCACGATTTTTAAAATTGTTCTTAAGAATAAATTTCAAAACATTTAACCAAATAGGCTCCAAAGATTCTCTATTTTCATTGATGATCTATTTTTTAATAAAATTGAACTTATGGAAAACTATGCTAAAGCATTACCATCAATTTAAAATAAATGGATTTAAAGTTATGAAACAATCCAACTTAAATTTCATGAAATAATTCATGAAGTCATGATACAATCAACATATAGCATATTTCACTATTTGATAATGTAACTACAAATTCAAATTGCTTAACTTTAGCAAGCACTTTCAATGATTGTAGCTGTGATCCGTTGATTTACAAGAATTTACGAGTTAATATCTTTACGAAAAGTTTTAGGAAATGAGACTCTTATTATACAAAATAATAAGGGGTTTTAATGAATTATACAAAAAATAAGATCCCTGAAATTCGAATAAGAAGGGAATAACAAACACAATAAAATCAACACTAAATCTTCTTTATCATACTTAACCTCCATGGTCTCTAAATCAAAGATGATCTTCTTGAAGGTAGTTAAATGATCTTCTAAAGATGTACTTTGTGCCATATGATGAGAATATAATCACTGTTTTAAGTGCAACTTAGTTGGTCGTGCATAACTGCTCCAACTTCAACCATAATGCGGCATCGATTTTTCCTCTAACGCCTGTAGAATTTGATTTGATAGGTGGAGATGAATATGAGATAGAGCTTTTCGATCCTTACGTTGTTTCTCTTCCTTTGTCCACGACGAGGGTTTCGTTTAAATCCATTTGAACGAGGATAGCATGTATCATTACTTGCCACAATGAAAAGTTGGTGTTTCGATCCAACAATGGAATATTGTAGTTAGTTGTTGCCATTGTCGAGATCAAGCCTGATGCTCTAATACCAATTTGTTAAAAAAAAAAAAAACAAACCAATAGACAACAAAAAAACAAAAGCCGATTTACTGCACTTTCAACAAACCAATAGACAACAAACCAATTTCTCTACTTCCAGCAACTCAAAGACGATTTACAATAAAATAAACATAAAAGTAAAAAATAAAACTTATTTATATATTTAATCCAACGGGGATGCAACCACTGTCGGTTTTGCTGCACTTTTTTTTTTCCCCATTCCAAAAATTTAGCAAACCTTATGCCATTAATTGTCATTAATTTGAAATATGTTTCCAAAATTAAGTTTTTTTCTTTTTCACATCTATTCACTTTTGCATTATATATGTCATTATAGTATTTTGTTTAATTTGGACCCTCTCGTATATCTATTCTCCTCTTTATCACTTAAACTATAATTTAAGGACAATGCTTTTCAGTTAATTATCAATAAATTAAAATCAACTTTTTATCATTCGGAATTTTCTGAATATATCAAATTATTTTAAAATTAAAACAAAAAAAATGTGACAATTATTTTATAAATATTTTTACCTCAATCTTGTTGGTTGGGATGCTCCAAAGGATAAGTTTCTTTTTTTTTTTTTGAGGGATCCAAAGGATAAGTTTTAATTTTTCTTAGTAAACGTAATACGATAATGATAATGGAGCTGTCATGCTTAGTCATGATTTCTTGTTTAGCTTGGTCATAATTATAATTATTTAGGCGTCAATTTTTGATGATCTGGTTTCATCCAATAAATTTGTCCTCTAATGTTTATAATTCAATTTTCATTTTGTATACATACAATATAAATGTTAATATACTAGTATGAAACAATTACCCAAGCGTTTGTATTGATTATAGTTACTGGGCATATGCCCATTAATCTTGATCATATAACTCTCTGTTTGTTTCCCACTATGGCATGAGGTAGCAGTGGGAAACTCCCCCCAAAGGCATGAATAGGATGTTGGCCCAAGACATGTGGGGTAACCTTTGGCCCAGGAAGTCCTTTATTAAAGTGTAGTTTCTGGGTTCCCCCTCCTCCTTATCCAAAAAAAAAAATCAAACACCTTAAACATAGATATAAAATAATTTAACTGAATACTTGTTTATATGATAATAATTCAACTTTATTGTGATAAATGAAATGAAATGTTTATGTAAAAACTTTTGAAATATTAAATTTGTTCGTTACTTCGTGATGTCCATACCCAAGATCTTTTCCACATTGTTTTACTCGGCAAAAATCTCGCATAAACTCATGAATAACTCCCAAATGTAAAACCATTCGGTTTCATACAAGACAAGTACTTTGACCAATTGGCCTGGTCCCGATTAGTATGCCTAATTCTATTCCCAAGCGTAGGAATTACAGTCGTTTAGCATTGTAATACTGCGGGAATCCATGTGTCATCTCCATGTGGAGTGGTCTCATTCGTATGGATCAATAGGAGCTATTCTCCACTAAAAGTATGATTTAAAGAAAACTGTAGTGTTGTGTTGTTTGATGGAATGGTTGATTGGTTTGAATGTTTTAAATAGAAAGACAATTGCTGGGGTTTTTAGGGTTCCACTCACTTCTGATCAGGTAAGTCCCACCTCTTATTTTATAAACTCATCTAGAACCATTGATAAATGGTCTTCGATGGAGGATTTGTCTTAAATGCTCTTTTGGAAAATAAAGATGATCGAGTAATACTAAACACTTGTTCTCAATTAAACGAACCTTAGTTGGCATTATGATCAAGCACAACGCAGAAATATCTCGTTAACACGCTGTCAAGAATTTGCCCAACTAACGAGATTTAAAACCTTCTACACAAGGATCAATATTACACAATCCATTGAAAATCAAGAGAGGAATTGAGGATTTACCTGATCGGGGTGAGTTTCCCTCGTATGATCCTTTTTTTCAAAGAAGAGGGGTTTAGGAACTCCATAGAACTTGTATGAACAATTAAAGATGAAGAATGATTAAACATAAAAACACACTCAGGAAATCGACTGATTTGTAAAACTAAGAATAGAAAATATGGAATGCTAAGATTTCAAAGGTAATAAATATCGACGCTTGAAAGATTACAAACTTGAATCAAACTTCTAAAAGAATGGAAATATGAAATCTGGATCTACAAGGTACCACTAAAAATGGAGAAAACTCTTATTCTATCAAAACCTAAACCCTAGAAGTGAAAAACCTAAAAAAAACTAAAGAGAGTCCGAGAGAATCCTCTACCAGGTCCTCCTCCTTTATACTCTCCAAAGTGATTTTCCCATTTTGGTTCGCTACTAAAGTGCCCCACGTCCGGATTGAATTCCTGACAATTCCCGCAGAAGTTCCAAAGTTCCCACCTAAGAGGACTCTTAAGTCTCTACCTATAGGATTTGCTTATCGCCAATTTTCTAGCAGTTCCCACCCAGAGGACTTGTGTTTCACCGGCAGGACTTTGTCCACTCATTAAATTTCCAGCAGTTCCTACCGGTAGGACTTGCTCTACCGTAGGACTTGTCCTCTGTGCTTTCCTTGCTTCTCACGTTCCTCAAACTTCACAATTCTCACCCACATCCACATTGCTTCATATTGACTTCCCGAGCTTACATCCTTGTGCACTTACGTTTTAAACCTGAAAGACCTGCACAAATCTAAAAACACAGAAGAGATTAGAAGTACCTGTTCTTATGCCAAATGTGAGTACATTGTGATTTAAATGTGTTAGATTCCGTTATAATTACCACTCAATTGTGTATTCATCACCACCCTTCTAAAACAAAAATCAAAGGAAGAGGACTTCTTAAAAAAGGGATTCTTGCATCTTCCTTTTTCAGAGTAAGAGAGAGATGAGATTCTCCATGAATTGATGTTCTAATTACTAAGTAGATTTCTCTTCAAACTCCCATAAACTACTCCATGTTTTATATTTTTCATATTGGCCTGCTCTATAAATTCCCATCAGCTTCCCAACTCATAACCCAAATCCAACACAACATAATATATTTATAAAAAATTAAGATAATAAATAATCTATCGTTATAAAAATAATCATAAAATATTTTTATTATTGTATTAAACTTATTTTTCAATTTAACCTGTCTTTTAAAAAATTTAGTTCGATATTTACATTGAATTTTTAATATTTGTACTGAATTTATTTTTTTTAAAATAAGTTTTTAATCTTAGAAATTTGTATCAGAACTTGTCATTTAAAAAGATGAATTCACACTTTTTACATATGTTGTCTTATATAAAATGAATTTCAAATTCAATTATTCTAATTTTATAATTTCATTTCATGTTACTATTTTTAGAAAATTAATTTTAAAAAAAATACAATATTAGTTGCTCTGTTTCGGCTTGCCCATTTTATTCTCAATATAAACCACATGTCAAAACATCTGAGTAATAAAATGTGTAAAGGTCCCAAAAGCTATATTCATTAAAATAAAGTTGCATGTTCAACTAGCATAGTTTTTTTTTTTTTATGGTAGAGCATTCCATTTTATTGATTAGAATTTCATAAAGAGTGAAAATAATTGATAGAAGGAGGGGAACCAAGAAAAAGGCAATGAACTTGACTTACTGAAATATATATATATATATATATATATATATATATATATATATATATATATATATATAAACTTATAAAAGGACTTAACAAAAATAAAAATAAACAAACTTAATGGCCAAAGGAAAGCACAGTCCTCACTCTTCAGCTTCTTCAATTTATTCGTCTACTGTGAATGGTACTCCACTCTTTCAAAAAATTTTCAGAAACAACCACGAGGACTCTTTTTCAATTATTAATTCCTTCAAGTAATTATCTAAACCTCAAGTTTCGTTGAGTTGAGGGAATCCATGAGAAGAACAAGTCAATTTCTCTCCAACATATGATTTTTCAAATAACTAAGAATCCCTGTTTGGGAACTTCTCCAAAATAAAACATCGATCATTTCTTTATCTCACATTAGTATAAACAAAGTTTTGAGGAGATATGGAGGGTAGAATTGATTTCCTGTGGTAGCCCAGCTTTCCTGATAGGCTCAATTTTGTAGAGATTGGTGTGATGAGAAAAAGACATGAGTCCTGGAATCAATGTTCTTTCTTTAACAACCTTCTCCTTCCACCCCCTTTGATTTGAGATGGTTTAAAAATGTTTTCTTTTCATAATCCTCAGACGAGTTCGACAAATACAAGGTTCGAAGAGCAGTTAAGTTGGCATTACATTCAAAAAACCTTTAGGTATTCGATTTAACCATCCCCTAGTTAGCTTTGTTGTGGGTCAGTTTTCCTAATCCGTCTCCCTCTAACCAACGTCCTGCTTGCAAATTCAATGCTCGAAGGTTGGTGAGTTTCTGCATACTCAAACAACCATTCAAGTAAGAACTTAATATGAGTTGACTTGAAATCTCACCATTTGGACGATTTAGATATCTCAGTTCTTGCAATTTCCAAATTGTATAAGGTATGTAGGCATCATTCAAAGTGTAAGTCAAAACTTTGGAGATTAATGAGTCTATCGATGGATGTAGGAAGTATTATCTTAGGATCCCCGGGATGCAGGAATTTCCAAATGTACAAGTTCTCCTATAACCTCTGGGACTATAAAAATCCTCATTTGTAATTCCTAGATCCAAACATGAAAAATGGGTATAACGTATCATTTGATTTTATATGTATTTGATTAATGAAAAAATTATCGAGAAATTCAAAATTTCAGAAAAATGTATAATTATAAAAGCTGTATCAGGTTTTAACATTTAATGCTAATATTTGGAGAGATAATGAAAAATAATAATAATGCAAATACAAATTACACCAACCGCGACGCCCCAAAACTCGGTAGTCCGCTGACCACCACAACCCGCTAATACTGGGCATGTCGGGTTACCGACGCCACTTTAGAAAACTCCAAGAGTCTCTTTTGTACTGGGAGCCTCTACCCAAATACAAGATTCGTGATATACCGTCCTAAATGTCCAATACATACAATATATAACCAATACCCGCCACTCACCCACAACCACTCAATGTACATGCTAACTATGAAACCAACTATATACCCAATAGTTACAAGAGTTAATATTTTTATTTTAAACAATACATATATATTAAACTTAAAGAGTTCTAATACATGTACAACCACCAAAGCCACATCCCTAGCTTTTCTTCACAATAAATCTCTAGGATGAGCCGCCTCTCGCACGCCCTTGTACCGTAAAAGGGTCCCATCGACAAGGAGCTAAAGCTCATCAGAGAATCGCCCTAAGGCCGTAATACTCACTACCCAAGCCAAGCAAAGGCAATGTTCCAAAGTAAACACAATATTCAAGCAAATGCATGATCCTTGAATGTCTACTTGACCAACTCGTGAACCCGAGTCCTTCACTTCACCCCCACACCTTCGCCAGCCTAGTATGAGAATATTTGTTTTATTAGTGGGCAACCTCAGATGAATATATATCAATCACGCTCGACTCCGCTGATATATTATTTAGCTCGACTACTCTCCATGAATATATATCAACTGGGCCGCTCCGACGGTTGATATATTATTTAGTTTGGACTACCCTCCGATAATTAATGTTTTAGACTACCCTCCGAACCATTTTCTAGACTCATCTCAGCGTCACGAACTCCCATTCTAGGATGTTCCAGCAGCATACTTAATGCATGACGCCTAATTCCATCACAAATGAATCACATGCAAACATATCAACATGAATATATTCGCATAATATCCAATCACAATCACTGCCATGTAATTAATCAATTTCAAGCATCAAAATTAGCTCACTTGGGCTATTGATCATGCCAATGAGTAATTTAATTTAAATCTCACACTGACCACCACGTATTTTCACAAAAATATATATTTTGAGAATTATTCGAATAGGAACCTCGCTACTATTCCTGAGAATCATTGAAACATCGGTTCACTTAGTGAACCCGGATTTCACGGCCATTTCCGGCCCTATACATACCAAAACAATCATTTAATCCCACAAATCAACACCAATTTATCCAAATGCACTCCTACCCACTAAGCACGGCTGCACCATGGCAAAGAAAATATTTCCAATAATTACGGCTGCAATCATATAACATAGAACATGTAACCATCATGCATAAAGTCAAAAGGAACAGAAAACATAAGCCGAATCAAAAAGGTCTTAACAAATAGAATGACCATGGGTAATGAAAGAAAAGGGGGAAAATCAAACGGTGGTTGGCATAACATGGCTACAAGGTCTACTACCCGATTGCCAACACCACTTAGAAACAAATTTAACACAACTACGCAATGTCGCCCCATCCTCATCAGAAGAGAATGCGTCCGTCCACACACACAATCGTCCATCCATCCGATTCTCCTCTAAACTGAGAGAGGTAGCATCCGCCCATCGCCGGGCTCTCCCCGAAAGATGTGGCTCAAGTCTCTGAGAGACGCTCATTCAAATTATTTCTACTTCTCAAGGATGCACTTGAACCATCCTTTGATCCGTCGCCTCCATCCTCTTCAAAGGCGATGTGCTCATGTGTGCCGGAATTGTGGTTAAACGGTCTCAGAGGAGGGGTTGAAGGCACCGAGGACCGTGGGTCTAGTGGAGGCCGCCCGCTCTTCGCCAGTGTCTTGGCCAGATTCAAGCCTCGAGGTATCACCTTTTTTTTTAACTGCCTCCCCTATACCCGCTTCTTCTACCATACTAGTCAAGGCGAGGAACGGAATACTCCGGTTTGAACGCGAATATTGTAGAAACTCTCTCATCGCGCACCATATGACTAGTGCATAATCACAGTCACCATAACTCTATAACAACCTAATCTGCTTCTTGATCGAGACTTTTCACAACCACTGGCCAAACACGATTGTGGATGGGATCTGTTCATCGCATGCATCGGCTTTAACTTTCCAGGAACAAATTCTTGTCTCATAAATCCATTCATGGGTACAGATCGTGCACATAGCCTCTGAATACCGATCAAAACTGCACGGCCCCTTGAGTGATATGGCCGTCCGACACGCGTGGCTTAATATAGTGCAAGGTATGCTATCTAATCAGAGGATACTAAGCCGCTTCCCATCACCGGTTTCCACAATCGAATCAACCCGTCGATTTTTCCTTCAAATTGGAGTAACTCCTTCAACTACCGAAGGTAACTATCCGCGATCCCCAGAGTGCACGAAGTGCATATTTTGTTCCCCGGATAATTACCTCGGAGTGGATGCGAATATAAGAATGCTCTAAATTGACACCCTCTCGTGATCGAACCCTATTCGCCACATCAAACCCATTTCGTGCTCACCCGTAATCTTCTGCAAACATACTTCTATTTCTTCATCGACACTTCCCGATAAATCCTCACTTTCTCAAGAGGATAGCCTCGTTCTTCCTTTCTTTTCACCGGTCGGGGTGGCATCTGGCTTCTTTCTTCACCGCCGTTCCATAGAGGACCTCGATGCTTCCCCTTTCCCGATTCTCTCTCGAACGTGCCATGGAGATGGCAATGATAGGCAACAACCTTACCAGATGGCCCAGAACAAATCATCATATCCCAGACTCGCTCGACCAACACTGGGCTAGCCCTATGTACATCTAATAGTAGTCTCCTGCCCATATGGAGAGCATAGCCTCCCATCCAACAATCACAATAATAAAGAAGAAATCCAACCAAAGGTCCATATATAGCCGGCAAGAGATCAACAATGCTACGCGGTTAGCTTACCACGTGCGAACACCGACCGTGGGTAACCAATCCGAACTCGAACCGAAAAAACCCCGCGCAGCGATTGAGCTTCTGGGAGTGTGACTCTGTGAGGAACACACTACAGGCTCTTCTCTCACATGTCAAAAGCAAAAGGGAATATGAAGAGGTGCTACGATTTTGGTTAAAACCCTTCTTCCCACTTCTTCGCTCGATCCTACCTAAGTAGACTTTAAGTTCTACCTGTGACTTAGCCACTGTTCTGTTAAGTTCCTACCAGTAGACTTTAAGTTCTACTCCCAGACTTACCTCAAAACCGATTTTTCTTCTTTTTTTTTTTTTTTTTTTTTTTTTTTTTTTTTGAATATATATATAATGAATATATATATATATATATATATATATATATATATATATATATATATATATATATATATATATATATATATATATATATATATATATATATATATATATATATTTCACTTTTGGAATGATGGTTACTATACATCTGACCTGTTTAACTGCTTCATCCAGTTTTCTCAAGATGTTTATTTTCTCGTTCAAATTCCATAACTCGACCGCATTTGGTGTATCTAGCACTTAATTCATTCTTCTAAGTATCTTCAAACTCTCAATGAGAATCACCGGGCTGCTCCATGAATCCCGATTCTAAGGTTCGAATAAACTGACAACTGAAAGCTCAAAATGGGTGCAAGGGTCGAGACACTACAAATCCATGGCATGCATGTAAATGATGGCCCTAATCATTTTCCACTTATGGTGTTCCAGAAAGACTATGATGCATGAGATTACCATGACCACTAAATGATGCACAATCGAAACAATCACGTGCAAGATCTGTGAAATTTTCACATAAGTCCGTAATGGGTGAGAAGTAAAGCAGGTAGAATGTAAGGTAAACATCAATAAGAATATAAGTCTTATAAGATACACGCATAAGATGATATACAGATCAAACTGCATGTGATGTAATGAAACATAATATTCCAAAGACGCAAATTTGAAAAAATTAACCACCACATATAATCCAGCGCATATTACATTCAACCCGTGTACACTCACTCACATTAAACAAGCATTGTCCTCTAATGCATTGAACTTACGCACTTCACAAATGCACTCGAGGGGTCACAAAAACAATGTATTTCCACGACATATTTTCATGTTATTGAAAAGCAAATGAAATAACTGAATTGAAGTAAAACAATAAAAATAGAAAGCAAGAACAAAAATAAAAGCAAAACTATTTACAACAATTTGAGACTCCGAGGTTACTTGAAGGAGAGTTTTGCAGAGCTAATCACCAAGGCCAGGTGTCAGAGAGAGTGTTTCATATTTGTTTGAGGCGCTGGCCATTCACCTCAAGGAGTGCCCATTGGGTCGGGATTTTCACTTCATCGCCCAGAGTGGATAAACCACTGATCATGAAAGGCGCCAACGAGCGTCAGTAGCCATGTAATCGAACTATACAAGAAGACTTCGAATGGTCTCAAAGTTTTCCTGGTAATACTCATTACGGACAACTTGAGTCGCCTTGTACCTGAGCTACATGATTCCCTCCGCACTCTTCGTTCATTTAACCGCAATAAACGCCGCCACTCCGCTTTCGAGTTAGATCAGACTAAAGTTCAATGTTCTCAAGAAGTTTCCTAGCCCTCCATCTTCACTGGTAACGTAAGCCACATAAACTATTTCATGTGAGACATACCAAGAACGCTTAAAGGCGCACAATATGCCCAAGAGATCGGTAAGACGTGAGTGACCAATCTTTTCGATTCTGGCAACCGCTTTTCAAAATGTGTTTTATCTCCTATTATTAGTCACCGACTATCGGGTTCGCGGGTGGTAAGTCGGATACTTTGTATGGTGACTCCATTTCTTTAATGTGATTAAAAGATCGATTGCAAAAGTGGAGTCCACCATCAATACACTGCCCACAGGTCGCAAACGAGAAAAAATATGTTCCTTTATAAATTTCAAAACAACCTTATGGTCATCAGTTCTAAGTGAATTGCCTCAACTCACTTGTAATGGGGAATAACGATAATAAAATGTAGAGATAGCCACAAGAATGTGGTGAAAAGGCACTATGAAGTCAATACCCCAACAATCAAAAATTTCAATGATTAGAATTAAAGAGGTGAATACACGCTGCACCCCTCCTAGCCGCATTTGAAAGCACACGTTAAATCAAAACAATCTTTAAATGAGTAGCTAATAAAACCTACCAGTAAAAAATCTTGTCCGGCCGTTGGCAGAGAAATGTCCTCTACTGTGCTTCAGAGTGGCAAGAAGTTAAAACTCACCATCGTTACACATCTCCTCATTATTCGACCGACAGATAAATGATACGGGATCATCAAAACAAAAGATTTTAATATCCGCCAAGAATTTCTTTTTCCGCTGAGAAGTCCATTGAGTCGAATCGCCGCTGACTAGGTAATCACTATGTCAAAGATACCATGGGTAATGAGCAAGAGCAAAGAGTTGTTCATCGTGAAAGCTATCACCTAGCGGGTATGCTACGGAGTCGATTCGAACCATCGAGATAAGTGGTCAAGAACTACATTCGAATTTCCTTTTATCTTTAATGGTCAAGTTAAATTCTTGACAGAGCAATCCACCTAGTTAACCTTGGTTTCAGATCCATGGAGAGCAAGTACTAAAGCCGCATGATCCGTGAAAATGGTCACAGGAGCCAACAATATAATGACCCGAATTTTCTGTAGAGCAAAGACAATCGCTAGAAACTCTTTCTTCAGGGTTGTGTAGTTGGTCTGGGGCGCACCTAGTGTCTTACCGGCATAGTAAATGACAAAAGCCTTTTGTCCTCCTCCTCGTCCTAACACGCCCCTATGGCATAATCACTAGCATCGCATTACGATCTCAAAACGGGAGGTCCCATTTAGAGACCGCATTATCGTGGTGACACTAGCATGTTTTTGAGCTTAGCAGTGCAGAGTCACAAGCTTGTGACCATGTGAAAGGGACATCTTTAGCAAAGTACATAAGGGTCGCCATAGCACTAAAATCTTTTATAAACCGTCGATAAACCACAAAGATGACCCAAGAATGACCTTATGTCTCTAACACACTTAGGAGTAGGAGATTAGAAACACTCAACTTTGGCCTTATCAACTTCGATTCCATCTTTGGATACTATGTGGCCTAAATTCCTCAGGTTAAACATAAAGTGACATTTCTCCCAATTTAACACAAGATTTTTCTCTGACACCTCTCCAAAACTTTACATAAGTTCTTCTAAATGTACTCGAACGAGCGTCATCAAAAATCGAGAAATCATCCATGAAAGATTTAAATATGATTTCTATCATGTCACCGAAGATTCCCATCATGCATCGTTGGAAAAATTCCGGTGCATTGCATAGTCCAAAGGGCATTTTCCTAAAGGCGAAGGTACCAAAAGTGAATGTAGTTTTTCGATCTTCCAAAGCTATCTCAATTTGATTGTACCTCGAAAGTACTCATCAAGAAAACAATAAAATTCATGCCCCGCAGAATCCTCTAGCATTTGATCAACAAACGGAAGAGGAAAATGGTCTTCCTAAGACCCGCATTAAGCTTCCTATAATCTATGCACACCTCCATCCCGAGGTGACACCGAGTAGAATGAGCTCATTATTTTCATTGGCAACCAACGTGACTCCGACTTTAGAACTACTTGTGCTGGACTAACCCACTTGCTATCCGCAATAGGCAGATAACCCTACATCCAAGAGTTTTAAAACTTCCTTCTTCACCACTTCTTTTATTGTTCAATCGTCTCGTGGTCGCTAGAAGGTTTAACGTCCGCTCTAAGTGAATTTATGTGTGCGCATCAAGGGCCGATTCCCTTAATATCTCAATTGTCCGTACTTAAAGCAAATTCCGTGGGTTTTCAATATTTCCAAAAGTTGAGTTTCTTTGAGTCACTTCTAAGGAGGAAGATATGATTATCGGAAAAGTGTCATGTTCCCTAAGAATGCATATTTAAGATGTGTCAGTAAAGGTTTGCAAATGCTTAGTGGCTTCTCCGAAGGTAATGTCTTATCTCATTTGGTGGCAAGGTTCACTCTAGTGCCCACCGTTAACTTCCAAATACATCTTTACGCTTCACCATAGAGTGGAGAAACTCTGACTCCAAAGTGGTCACTTCCTCATCCCAATTCGGGCTGACCAGACATGACTTAAGAGGATCATCATGTGAAACATTATCCAAGTATTTTTGTACCACATAGTCGATCATATTAATTTCACACATATCTTCTTCATCCCCCATTCCTTTGATCACATTGAAAATATTCAGGTTTACAGTCATGTTCCCAAATGAAAGTGTCATTAGGCCTCCCCTACAATGTATAATGGCATTAGCAAGCTGCCAAGAATGGTCGACCAAGAATTACCGAACCGAGTTCCTTTGTTGGCCACAGCCGAAAGTGTCAAGCACCACAAAATCGATGTGGAAGTGAAATTTCGGTTCACTCGACGTGACATCCTTCACTATTCCCCTAGGAATTTTGACACTACTACACCCAATTGGAGGGTGATATTGCTCTGCTCTAATTCTCCTAACCCTAAGTCCACGATATCAATAAGGCAACAATTGATACTTGCCCCTAAATCTACTAAAGTACGCCTCCTAACTTTGAATTTCCAACTACTATGCAAATAGTGTGGACTACCCGGGTCTTTGCATTAAAGTCGTTCGACTGGGTGGACGATTGTTCACCATGAATGCCTCCGTTGTTGACACCTAGTTTCCTTTTTACCGTGCACAAATCTCTCGTAAATTTAGCATATGATGGGATTTGCTTAATACATCTAACAAGGGAATGTCTAGCCACCCGCTTGAACAACCATAGATTTCACATGGTTATTCACTTTCGTGCTCTTTAGCCCATGAGGTATGGAGCCGGAGGGATATGGCTAGACTTGTCTTCCGGTTGGTCATCTTTATCATTTGTATTAGGGACACAGTGTGTCTCGATTTCAGATCCCTCTCAATGTAATCACCATGACTCTTTGTGGATGGTTCCTCGTCGAATAGTTTTTATTGACCATCTTACCAATTCAAGGGTAGTGACGCTTACAATGCTCAAAGATTCCTCATCGAACCTAAACTTCCCACACTCGTTTTGATCTTCGTGGGTTTCGATGGCCGCGATGGAAGCTTCCTTTTCTTGTTGAAGGTTACCTATACGAGGTTAACTCATTATTCAGGGATCTCACATCATTCGTAGCACTGAATTCTGTGTTTGTAGTTTGCTGGGTTTGTACGAACTGTGTGACTATGTCTTCCAGACTTCTCTTATGTGGAGGTTGGTAAGGCTGTGAGTTTTGATTCCCTTGGTTCGGTGGATGATGACCTTGATTGGAATTTCCTGAAATCCTTGGGGGCCTTGATTCCTAAATGAGGAATGGATTGCAAACCTTGGTTTTGGTAATGAGGAACTTGGTTGTTTACACATTATTTGGCCCTCTTCATTCCTCTCCAAATAAAATTAGGATGCTTGCCCACCCAGATTGTAAGTTTCGTAGGTACTGGGAATTGGAAAGGTTTCCTTTGGTAGTTAAGGGCGCTGGCTTGTCTAATTTGAATGGCTCCTTAACTTGAGGAAGATTTCAAGTGCTTAATGTATCGAGTGTGTGTCATCGCATATAATACACATGGCCCGCTACTCTGTGGTCCCGTTTGGTACTGAGGGTAGTTGAGGTACACTCAAGCACTTCATTCACCTTTTTCATCTCTATGGCTCCTGGGCTTCCTTGCAAATTAGCAATTTTGGCCCCGCAACTCATCATTCTCTCTAGGTGGTGGATTCCGCCACTGGATGCCGTACCCTTTAGTAGTGTCTATAGAGGTGTTAGTCTCCCAAGTTCGAGCATTCTCGCTATAGTGTCAAAGAGCTGGATTGCTTCCTAGCACTCTTTCAGAATTCGGCCGCACACTCATCCCAATGTACCGTTTATTATTCAGGGATAACTTTGATGAAAGTATGCACATATTTGTCTCACATCCAATCCATGGCAGAGGGATAGCAGTTTTGAGGAGATCCCTTATATCTTTCCCATACTCACGCAAAGGGTTCACTGGGTTTTCTCAAAGTTCTCAATTGTTCGCATTTAGGCATTAGTATCGGCAAGGGTGAGGGAAAACTTACGAGGAATTCATTCCGCATGTTTTCCCACGTAAAGATCGAATTAGGTGCAAGGGAATGGAACCAGATTTTGGCTTTCTCCTTTAAAGCAAAAGGGAATAAAACTAAACAGACAGGGAGGTGAGCCAAGAGAAAGAAATGCACGCAACATCTTCAAAATCTCTCATGAATGAATTGGTGGTTCTCATTCCTAAACCCTGACATGTGTAAGAGACGGATCATTCCGACTTCATTAGAATTGAGGGCCTCTTCGTGAAGACGAATGCAAGAATTGGTTGTAGTCCTTCGAGGTTGTAGGATTTCAAGGGTTCTTTCCATCGGGCAAAGGAGCAGAGGAACTCTTATTGATCGTACGAAGTTACCATTTCCTTCTCCTAGCACTCGGGGTTTATTGGGAGCTTAGCAGGCCCCATGTTGTGGAGGCTCATAGAAACTCGCCGATCGTGGATTATCCATCGGAGGTAAAATGTTATCTCGAGACACTGCTTATAATGATTTCAAGGTTTTGGGGGATACATTTTTACTACCGTGAGCCGTCATGAGCCCAGATTGACATGCACTACACTTATTCGTCCAAGAAACACTTATCGAGATTTCTCAATAAAACAAAATTAAAATGAAAGAAAAATGGAGAATCGCACTGATTTGGCAATGCACTGCAAATTACCTCTAGCTCTTTCAGATCAATCTCGTTAGTCACATCACCCGCAGCCAAGGCGCCAAAAATGTTTGGCCCCGATTAGTATGCTCTAATTCTATTCCCAAGCGTAGGGAATTATAGTCGCCTAGTATTGTAATATCAGGAACTGACAGTCATCTCCACAGGAGTGGTCTGATCTTGCTGGATCAATAGAGCCTATTCTCCACTAAAAGTAAGGATTTAAAGAAAATCAGAGTGTTGTGTTGTTTGATGGAATGGTTGATCGGGTTTGAAATGTTTTAAATAGAAAGACAATTGTCGGGGTTTTGTGGTTCCACTCACTTCCGATCAGGTAAGTCCCACTCTTATTTTATAAATCATCTAGAACCATTGATAAATACTCCTGGCGGAGGATTTTGTTCTTAAAATGCTCTTTGGAAAATAAAGATGATCGAGTAATACTAAACACTTGTTCTCAATTAAAACAAACCCTGTTAAAATATGATCACACAACGCAAAATCGGAAATATCTCGTTAACACGTTGTCAAGAATTTGCCTAACTAACGATTTAAAACCTTTCTACACAAGTGATCAATATTACACAATCCATTGAAAATAAGAGGAATTGAGGGATTTTACCTGATCGTGAGTTTCCCCCGTATGATCCTGTACAGCAGGGGCTTAGAACCCATAGAACTTGTATGAACAATTAAAGATGAAGAATGATTAAACATAAACACACCAGAAACTTGATCTGATTTGTAAAACTAAGAATAAAAATATGGAATGCTAAGATTTAAAGTGCACAACATCGATGTCGAAGATTACAAACTCTCTAATCCGAACTTAAAAGAATGGAAATATGAAACTGGATCACAAGGTACCACTAAAAATGGAGAAAACTCTTATTCTATCAAAACCTAACTAAGAAAACCTAAAAAACAAAAGAGAGTCCGAGAGAATCCTCTAATACTTGTGTCCTCCTCCTTTATAGCCCTCTCCAAAGTGATTTTCCCATTTCGTTCAAGCATCGAAAGTGCCCCCCACACGGCCCGGATTGAATTCTGGACAATTCCCGCAGTTCATAGTTCTACCCAGAGGACTTTAAGTTCTACCTAGATTTGCCATCGCCAATTTTCTAACAGGTCTCTACCTGTAGGACTAGTCCCACCCAGAGGACTCATTCACTCCAAATTTCCAGCCAGTTCTACCCGGTAGACTTGAAGTTCCCACCGTAGGACTTGTCCTCTGTGCTTTCCTTGCTTCGGCTGGGTTCCCGAAACTTCACAATTTCTCATCCACATCCACATTGCTTGCATTGACTTCCTAGCTTACACATCCTCGTGCACTACGCTTTAAAACCCGAAAGACTCCACAAATCTAAAAACACGTAAGAGATTAGAGTACTGCTTCATGCCAAAATGTGAGTACATCAGGATTTAAATGTGTTAGATTCGTTATAATTACCACTCTACCTGTGTATTCATCACCACCCTTCTAAAACAAAAATCAAAGGAAGAGGACTTAAAAAAGTGGATTCTCAGATTTTCCTTTTTCAGAGTAAGAGAGAGATGAGATCTATGAATTGATGTTCTAATTACTAAGTAGATTTCTCTTCAAACTCCCATAAACTACTCCATGTTTTATATTTTTCATATTAGCCTGTCTCGGGTTAGCCCATTCAGCTCCAACTCATAACCCAAATCCAACACAACATAATATATTATAAAAATTAAGATAATAACACTATCGTTAAAATAATCATAAAATATTTTTATTATTGTATTAAAACTTATTTTTTCTAATTTAACCTCCGTTCTTTAAAAAAATTTAGTTCGATATTTACATTGAATTTTTAATATTTGTACTGAATTTATTTTTTTTAAAATAAGTTTTTTAATCTTAGAAATTTTTGTACTGTAAACTGTCATTTAAAAGATGAATTCACACTTTTTACATATGTTGTCTTATATAAATGAATTTCAAATTCACTATTCTAATTTTATAATTTCATTCATGTTTTATTTTTAGAAAATTAATTTTAAAAAAAAAATACAATATTAGCTGCTCTGAGCTTGCTTGCCCATTTTATTCTCAATATAAACTACACATGTCAAAACATCTATAATAAAATGTGTAAAGGTCCCAAAAAGCTATATTCATTAAAAAATAAAGCTATTGTTCAATCAGTATAGTTTTTTTTTTTTATGGTATATCTGTATTTATTGATTAGAATTTCATAAAGAGTAAATAATTGGATAGAAGGAGGGGGGAAACCAAGAAAGGCACGAACTTCTGACTTTACTGAAATATATATATATATATATATATATATATATATATATATATATATATATATAACTTATAAAAGGACTTACAAAAATAAAAATAAACAAACTTAATGGCCAAAGGAAAACACAGTCCTCACTCTTCAGCTTCTTCAATTTATTCGTCTACTGTGAATGGTACCTCCACTCTTTCAAAAATTTTCAGTAGAAACAACCCACGAGGACTCTTTTTCAATTATTAATTCCTTCAAGTAATTATCTAAACCCTCAAGTTTCAAGCTTTCGAGTTGAGGGAATCCATGAGAAGAACAAGTCAATTTCTCTCCAACATATGATTTTTCAAATAATCCAAGAATCCTCAAGTTTGGGAGCTTCTCCAAAATAAACATCGGATCATTCTTTATCTCACATTAGTATAAACAAAGTTTGAGGAGATATGGAGGGTAGAATTCGATTTCCTGTGGTAGCTCCAGCTTTCCTGATAGGCTCACCTTGTAGAGATTGGTGTGATGAGAAAAAGACATGAGTCCTGGAATCAATGTTCTTTCTTTAACAACCTTCTCCTTCCACCCCCTTTGATTTGAGATGGTTTAAAAATGTTTTCTTTTCATAATCCTCAGACGAGTTCGACAACAATAGCAGGTCTGGAAGAGCAGAAGTTAAGTTGGCATTACATTCAAAAAACCTTTTCTTTAGGTATTCGGATTTAACCATCCCCTTAAAGTTAGCTTTTAAGGTGGGTCAGTTTTCCTAATCCGTCTCCCTCTAACCAACGTCCTGCTTGCAAATTCAATGCTCGAAGGTTGGTGAGTTTCTGCATACTCAAACAACCATTCAAGTAAGAACTTAATATGAGTTGACTTGAAATCTCAAATTGTTTGGACGATTTAGATATCTCTGTCTCTGCAATTTCCAAATTGTATAAGGTATGTAGGCATCATTCAGTGTAAGTCAAAACTTGTGAGATTAATGAGTCTATCGATGGATGTAGGAAGTATTACTCCTTAGATCCCCATTTGCAGGAATTTCTCAAATGTACAAGTTCTCCTATAACCTCTGGGACTATAAAATCCTCATTTGTAATTCCTAGATCCAAAACACAAAACAAGATAACTCATCATCGGATTTTATATATTTGATTAATGAAAATATCAAGAATAAAATTTCTGTAAAAATGTATAATTATAAAGCGATCAGGTTTTAAATATTTTTAATGCTAATATTTGGAGAGATAATGAAAAAATAATAATAATGCAAATACAAATTACACCAACTGTGACGCCCCAAAACCCGGGGGTCCGTTGACTACCCACAACCCATGAATAACATGTCAGTTACTGTGACGCCACTAAAAATCGGCAGAGCCTGTACTGAGCTCTACCTAAATACAAGATTCATATACCGTCTCCAAACAAATTCATCACATACAATATATAACCAATACTTACACTTGGGCTCACAACTTGTACTTCAATGTACATGCCAACTATGGAAACCAACTATATACCCCAATAGTTACAAGAGTTAACATTTTTACCTTAAACAATACATATATTAAAAACTTAAAGAGTCTCAATACATGTACAAACCACCAAAAAGCCAGATCCCCATTTTCTTCAAATAAATCTCTAGGATGAGCCGTCTCTTCGCACGCTCCTTGCATCCAGTGTGCATCCCACTTGACGCGAGCCTGTGCTCTCTATAATCCGCCCTGCTGGCCACTCACCACCTGGGCGCACAAGTAACGCTCCGAAGAAACACACATTCAAGCAAAATGCATGATCCTCCCCGACGTCTACGTGACCAATCCTCAACCCGAGTCTGATGTACTCTCTCACTCGCCCCAAGCCTAGTATGGCAAATACGGTTTTGATTAGTGGGCAACCTCGTACGAATATATATCAACCTACGCCCGACGGCCGATATTATTTAAATTTCGACTCACCCTCCGATTAATATATATCAACCGGGCCACTCCCGACTCATGGATATATTACTTAGCTCGACTACCCTCCGATGAATACTAACTCAATGCCCGACGGTTGATACATTATTTAGTCGACTAATCCATAATTAATATTTTAGACTACTCTCCAACCATTTTCTAGACTCATCTCATGTCACGAACTCCCATATTCTAGGATGTTCCAGTTGCATATGGAACGCAATGACGCCAATTCCCATCAAGGCCTCAATCACATGCAAACATATCACCATGAATATATTCGCATAATATCCAATCACAATCATGTCATGTAATTAATCACTTCTAAGCACTAAATTAGTCACTGGGCTTAATATCATACACTCCAGCACTTAATTTAAATCACCTCGACCAACACGTATTTTCAAAATATATATTTTGAGATCATTCCTAAATAGGAACCCGCCATTCATTCCAGAGAATCATTAAAACATCGGCTCACTTAGTGAACCTGATTTCACGGCCATTTCCTAGCTTATACATACCAAAACAACATTTAATCCAATAAATCAACACTCAATTTATCCAAACAGCTCCTACTCACTTGCCGGTTGCACCATGGCAAAGAAAATATTTCCAATAATTCTATCCATAGTTGGGTCGATCTGATCACCTCTAATTTATACACTTAACTGGGAATCTAAAGAACATTTGAAGGTGAAAACACAGAGAATCACCTGCACGGAGAACTCACTGAAATCATGCAGAGTCACTTCACGAAGACTGCACGATTACAGGCTCAGGTGCACTAACCCGAATCATCCCCAAATTAATCACTGTTTATCTTTATTAAGGGAGAAGATGCACTATTTCCTATTTTGTCACTTTGTGACTTAAAATCAAATCTCTTAACATCACTATGTCCCTTCATTACCCGGGATTTGATATTCGTACTATCTCGGCCGCCCATTTTCATCATTTCACCATACCACTTATGGTACATGAATACGTGCTATATGCGGACTCTTCGTCGATCAATTACTACTCAAGACTAAACGCGATGCCTCAAAAATGTGCCGATCTCGACCGTCTCTAGAATATTACGAAATTTTTCGTGTTAACTAGATTTACAGATTATTCTAAATCCAAGAAACTGCTTTCTTCACATCCAGATTTAGAGAATTCTAATTATAGATTTTTAACTGAAATTACAATTTTGTAATCAAAATATTTTGCCCTTATTCGTAAAATGGAATTTTCTTGGTCTTACACCAACTACATTGAACATTTTATTTTTTGCATTATAATTTGTAGGTATTATTGTTTTTTTGCTTTTTTGTCTTTTTTTGGGTCTTTATGATTATTTTCTTAGTAACTTTAGAAATTCAATGCTTAAGCTATAAATTTAGGAAACACTATTACTTACAATAATTAAAATTTGATACCCGCTTCTTTCTCGTAAACTAAAAAGAGAAAAGTAGTGTTAGAAACGGTAGAGGAAATCACCAAATTTAATTTCTAATTAAATATTTTTTTCTTAATTAATAGTTAGTTTTATGAATTGCTTAGGTGGAATTTATAAAACACCCTTCTTCTACCATTTAATGAAATCTTTATGTTATTTATCGTATTTTACTGTTTGGTACTTTAGTTTTACTTGCTAAAATAAATGAAAATTTAGATAATGATCCTTGCATAATCTATATAAATTAATCAGTAAAAAAAGAAGTTGGGAATCAATATCAATAAATCATCTCATTTCAAGAGAAACTGATCTTGAAATGAAATCACTTCAAAATTAAATAAATACATTAAATGAGAAAAATATACAAATTTGAAAACGACAAACAAACAGAAATGAAAAATTAAAATTAAGAAGAAAAGAGGAATAAAAAAAACAAACATAGTTGAAAAAGGGAACCATGAAACATGGGATTCATCTCTGAAGGTGGATGCAAATGCAAATTCTAGAAGATGATGAAATCGATAATCCACCTCGAGATTTCATCATGACACAGAAAAGTGTAATTAGTTAACTAGCACATGATTTGCAGCTTATCCCTAATTTTCCCCGACCTCTTCTTAATCTCATTAATTATCTATAGCCATGATTCTATCATGAAGTTTCTCAAGATTTGTTATCAGAACAATCCATGACGGTTTTTCTCATTTTATAACAATGAATTTTCTGGCATTTTCGCACTTCATTGCTCCTTTCTCACTGTTAGATTATTATATTATTATATTGTAATTTCCCTAGATTATAATTTGTATTTTCCTTAGGATTGTAATTTATATTTTTCTAGGGTTGTATAGCCTAACCTATATAAGGTCTCCACTTATACTTGTAATTTACAGTTTTTAATATAAAGGCTCAAGTTTTTCTTCATGGTATCAAAGCTAGGTGAACTAACAGAGGGAAAAATAGGAGTAACAGTCTGGTAAACATTAGAAACAGACAAGGTTGGTGTAGAGACATTACCAAGATGAGAGACATGCATGTGAGAACCACGCAGCAGAGCATGGTAGCAGTTAAGAGAGCGCAGGTTACAACATCGAGGGAGAAGTCATATGATCGCAAATGCGTAATCAAGAAGCCACGAGAGATGTACCATATCGTAGAAAGAGCAAAGATTGACACCGGAAGACGGAAGATGAACCTGACAACTATGAACTGTAGATCCGCTATAGAGAGAGATGAGGCAGACTTAATTTGGAACGGGAATCCATAGCCGATAATTCGGGATCGGGTCAAAGCAAAGAAGAGCTCAAGAATACGCTGACGAGTGTAACAGTCATTGTATCGACCTTGCTTCATGCAAAACTCGCAGATAAGAAAGACTTCACTACAAGAAAATGAAAATTCTTGACATATATTATCTTGACTTATGACAACATATGTCAATATTGTGTATTTAAATTAGCAATTGCGACATACAACTTACTTCAAGCAAGAATAATAATATTACATAAAACTTGTTGTGTTGTTCCATGATTTGGGATGATGGAATCTGACAAAAATTTATAAGTCACCGTTAGTTAATATTTATATATGTCAAGGTACGGAAAAAAAATAATAACACATAATATTAACTTTATGCATTTAAAAACTCTATCCGTTGAATAAATGCATTGTACGTTGATAATTAATATGTATAAAACAGTAAGAGGGTCCCTTAATGAGATGTTTAATTTCCAAATTTATATATTTTTATAGAATAAAGACCCCATGTTTCAAATTTGGAAACGATCTAACAAAACAATTTTTAGGATTTTCAAAGGAATAATTTTTTCTTACTTTATGTTTAAAAACAAATGGTGACTAACTAAATGAATAAATAAAATTAAAATTTCGGGATAAATATAAAACAATTTTGAAAATAATAAATAATTTATAAAAATATAAATTAAATTGAATAAAATAAAATTAGGTTCAGTCAAATTATGACCAAACTCATATATCTCAAATTTTGAATTGAAATAACTAATTTTAGAAACATTAGTTTTTGCAAAAAGATTAAATAATGATTACTTTTATAAAAAACAAATTTTGGTATTTAAGAAGACTTTATTGAAGTTTTGATTTTTAAATCTTTGTTTTAAAATATTATTTCGGACATTGATGTTCAAATTATTTTTATAAGGATAGATTATATTTAATTACACTATCTCCCCTTTGCATAAAGATTCCTCTCCCTCCCATTTTTCAAAGACTGCCAATTTCCTCCCTCCCCTCTTTTCTTCACATCACTCATTCCTCTTGAATTTAACCCTAATATGTCTCCCATTCCCAAATTCCTCTTCCTACCACATCTCTTCTCCTCTCCCTTTTCACTTCGAAACATAGCGCCCAACAAAACCTCTTTGTGATGACACCGCGATGAGCTTTCCTCCTATCATGTCGTTTCTCCGCATTTGATCTCACTCTGATGATGTTCATACTATTTTCTCCTCAAAACCATGAGGTCAGGCCGAGAAGACGGTAGATTGCTTCGCATCCATCAAGCTCAATGAGGTAGATTCTAGTATTTCGAGGGTCAGCTTGGTCAGTACTAAAGGGTTTCTGTGTGTTCGATGTGTCTTGCCGCCTTCCTTCCTTTTTCATTTCCCCTCGGGTTTTCCATTTCTTCCATACATGGAGTTGTAGACTCGCAACTTTCTCGGGAAAGAACCCTTTTTTTTTTTTCTCCTCTATATATCTTCACTTTGTTTAATCGCTCTTAAAATCATACCTTTGTTTCATCTTTGTATCTCTCGTTTACGTATATGCATGCTTCATCATTTTTCGAAACCTTTTAGGTTTAGGGACAGAACGCTGGGAATAGCAATTATTTTTATTCCGGGTTATCTATGTTCATATTTAAAATGCATCGCCCACCTTGGGACTCGACTTAAATAAAAGAATTAAGGCTATTTTGATTGACATACAAGGATCTGCTTGCTTTCCTTGCTCTATAATATGCTTCGTTTCTTGATTGTTTTGCCTCCGATTCGTGCTAGGAGCAATGTGTGGATAGAATCGAAAAGAATTGTGCTCTATGGTTCATGTTCTCCAATCCGCAAATTGGTATTCTTTTATCTTTCTTTTCCTTTGAAATCGTTTACTATTAATAAAAAGAGTAATATTCTCTTTAAGTCAAGGTGAAAAATGGTAATATTTCATCTTTTTATTTGTCATTGTAATTATATTATTGATAATGTTGTCTCTTTAATCAAGGTAATATAATTGAATCTAGATTTTAGAGGATCTATGTGGATATAATTGTACTAGATTCATGTGGATTTCTTATGACTTACTTGAGGAAAAGCAGAATTTTATGCATGGTTTACCTATAATGTTTTCAATAGTTAATTACAATCAGGTGAATTGTGCGTTGATTATATAATGGAAAAATCAATAGTTAATTACATAAGCTAACCTATAAGAAGAAAGGGTCTCATATGTTTTCTATTTCTTCCCACGAGAATCTCTCGAGACCAAACAGAGTATTCAATTATTTGAAATATTCATATTTTTCAATAATAAAAATAAATTTTGATAAGCTTCACTTGTCTTTTCTTAAGAAAGAGACATGTTAGATCACAAGGTCGACCCATTTTCATTATGGTATGGTTAAGAAAGTGCTCATCATAGTTTTTCCCTCCTTGCAGAGAGAGAACTAATTTACATGACGCTACCTCACCAAATTATGGAATTCTTCGACGCCTCACTTAAAGGTTAGGCATTCAAGTTCGGGAAGCCGCATTTGGGAGGTATGGACGCCTTTTATGGTAAGTTGATTGTTACTTCATATCATAGCAAATTATATTCCCATATTAGAACTAACTCTATGTCGGGTCTACAACATATGTTCTTCGGGGCTTCTAGTGTCGCACATTATCGTCTCCCATCCCTCACCTCCCACTATTATCCAATATCAATGCCTTCAATTTTTCCATCTAACTCAACATCTCCTTGAATTGTCTAGAAACTGTATTGCAAGGGAAAGACTTTAAAGAACGACAACACTTTGTCTTGGTTTGCATCAGATTAGATGCCACTTCCTTCGCTAACTCTCCCCAACCAAATGTCACATCGTCTCGCATGCGCTGGATTGAAAGTTAGAGAAGGAAGTGCTACCTCCCGATGAAATGTACTTGTTGTTGGATAGGAGACTTCAGAGCTTCCATCGACACCTTATTCACTTCGCTGGGGCTTCCAAATAAACAAGTTAGGAGAAGAAAAGAGAGGAAGAAAGTGACCAGTTGGAGAATTTTTAAAATTACACCTTCATCATAACTTCAAAAGTGTTCTTTCTGGCTATATTTGGATTCTACACTTTCTAAGCTTTCCAACGGTACCAAAATTACCCAAAACGGAGTTCGGATGAGAAAGTTATGGGCGAAACAAAATGAGGCTGTTGTTTAGTGCGAAAATTTCGCACTGGTGCGAAAATTCTCACTGGTGCGAAATTTCGCACTGGTGCGAATGATCTTGTGATGCTTGTGATCTTCACTTGCCTTGTATTGCGATATAGAATATTGTATCGCAATATAACTTCCTTCAAATTTCGTTGACTTATGTTACATACGCTTCATTGCATTACGATATAACTCTACTATAGCTCGCTTATTTGGTAAGATTAAAGTTTAAGTGTAGTTCTTAAAGTTTCATTATATACGGGTTTCCATCTTATATCAATAATTAGTTAATATCATTTTTTTATTTCCTTATTTTATTTGGTATAGGTATTTCGCTAATGAAAGACTCCAAGATGGTATTTTTTTACGTAGATTCAAGATGTATATATCGAATGTGTTACTAATATTTTCGTAGTATTTGTTATTTTGGTAAGATTAAAAGTTTGTGTAGTTACTAAGATTTTATTACATGGATTTCATCTTCACCTAATAATTAATAAGTGTCATTTGTTTATTTATTTTTTGGTTGTGTCAGGTTAGTGAAAGACTCAAGGTGGTTTTTTGCATGTGAGATATTTAAAGATGTATATACATACATGGGTTATTAATATTTTGGTTGTATAATTTATCTATTAGTTCTATGAGTTTTTATTTTTGATGTATGTATTATAAATAGAACTTGATTTACATTATCTTTTGGTATCTTTTATTCTAAGTAAAGTTGCTTTAGCTTCTCTTTGAATATATTATTTGGTTTGCATAATAAAGGGAGGACAACTTAATTCAAATTATCACAATATATGTACATGTTTTTAATAGCTACATGCATATTTATATGGTGCATTGTGGTTAACAAGATAAAGTCTTAGTTATGAAAAACAAGGTATAAATGTAATAAGTAAGCTTAGATTAAGAACAATTTTCATTATGCCAACAAGTTATTTTGCATCATACTTTCTTCATTGCAACATTAAAAGCTTATTTTTAAATTTTTCAAGGCTATCATGACATATGCTTCTAATTCCAATTTAAAATATATGGTGGAAGATCCTTACCTTGACATATTTTTAAAGAAACCATGATTTATTTGAACACAAACCTTGACATATTATGATGTGAGAGGCTATATTGATTAATAGAAAAACACATTCATTAACATTTTATATATGTCAAGGTTACGATAAGACCTACCTTGACACCGCAATAGATGACATATAAGACTACGGTTATGATGACATATACACATACGATGACAATACAAGAACTGCTAAGATGTTTCTTTTCTTATAGTGCTTCTTAATGTTATGTCGTTTGACATTATTCCCTTTGCCTTTGGAAACAGAGGTAGGTTTGATTTTGAACAATGGGAGAAGGACACCGATTGATGGTGTAAATGGCAGTAAGAGTAGCTTCCCCCCAAACTAAGAAGGAGTAGAAGCGGTAATAGTAGTAGCACAAACAACATCAAGAATATGACGAAGTTTGCGCTCAACTCTACCATTTTGCTGAGAAGTGCATGGACAAGAGGAATGAGGAACAGTACCAAATTGATGTAGGATATACGTAAATTCATGGGCTTTATATTCTCGGCATTATCGACCAAAACTTTGAGATAGGTTTAGAAAACTGCGGTTTCAATCATTTCGTAAAGTCACGATATATTTGATAAAAGTCTTAACGATTTTCAAGAGATAAATCCAAGTATATCGGGAAAAATCATCCACAAAAATAACAAAGTAACGTGACCCACCCGGAGTAGAAATGGGAGAGGGGCCCCATACATCAGAATGAATAAGATCAAAAGAAGAAAGAGCATGAGAAACACTATTATTAAATGGTAAAGCGGTTTGTTTTCCAAATTGACAAGGCATACAATCAAAACTCTTATTTGAAACCGAACCTAACAAACCCCTAGAAACTAATTGTTTAACTCTAGAGATAGATGCATGACTAAGGCGAGAATGCCATAAAGCAAGAGAAGAAGTACTGCTATGAGACGCCAGGCAGAGACGATGACTCAGAATGAAGCAAGATGAGCTCGCACAACCTTCCGACCTACGGCGTCCCAACGACTGGTTGTTCGTTATTCTCCTCCCATGACTTTACTTAGAGTCTTTTGGATGTGTCTGCTTTTTTTCTTCTTCATGATCATGAAAGAAACAAACTTCAGTCTCATTCTCGTTTGTGTTGTTTTCTTGGGGTATGGAATAGGTCAAAAAGGTTATAGGTGTTATGATCCCATTAACAAACGTCTTCATGTTTCTCGGCATGTGGTCTTTTGGGAACATAAAATGTTTTACCAACTACCCTACACTGCTTCCTTATTCCCCATCGATCCTCTCCTTAACTCTTTTCCCAAGAGTTCCCACCTCCTCCTGGTCTGAGTCTCCCCTTCTATTATCGATGTTCCTTCTCATGCATCTAATGAGCTTCCCAAGACCGAACACTCCGCATGCCTACCGGGATATCGCCTAATCGTGGATCCCCGGCCGGTCCTTCCGACTCTCATGCACTGTTCCCATCTGCAACTACTCTTCCTTCTCACCTTCGTGACTTTCTTGCATTGTTTTTCTCGCTCTTACCTCTCCGGGGAAACCTGCACTTTCAGCGAGGCTTCCTCTAACCCTTCGCCGCGCCAGTCGAAAGAAGATTCGATGCACCGCATAAAACTCGAACATTGATCTCGTTGATCTCTCCGAAAATTTCATACTGGGTTGTAAAATGGCCTATAAGATCAAGACTCAGTCGGATGGCACTATTGATCGCTACAAGGCTCGCCTTGTTTCCACGGGTTTTACTCAGAGTATTCGATTTGATTATGAGGAGACTTTGCCCTATGGCTCTACTTTCATGTCGACTCTTATCATAGCTTCGTAGCTCGCAAACGGCCACTCTTCGTGATGGATGTCAAAAATGCTTTATTAATGGTGAACTCGCAGGAAGTCTATATGAAGCTTCCACCGGTTACTCTCACCCTCCGGTTCCCTTACGTGGTATTTCTCGACTACGGCGAGCACTTCATTAGCTTCTTAAAATAAGCTCCTCGAGCATGGTTTGCATAAAGTTCAATTCTAATATCTCTCAAAGATGGTTTTTCGTGCAAAGCATTTTGATACATCTCTTTTCCTCGAGACTCGGCCCGGTCATGGTATTACTATTCTCCTCTCAGATGTCGATGATAAGGATTATTGGCTGTGATGATATGCGGTATTTAGATCTAAAGAACTTTCTTGTCATTAATTTGAAATAAAAGATCTTGGCCCTCACTTTCTTGGTCTAGAGTTCCGCGCATGGTTATTATCTTACTTAGCCAAGTATACTGACCTGATGAGTCAAGATTACCGAGTAGTAAGATAGTCGACACACCTATTGAGTATAACTGTCGCCTCAATTCTCATGATGGCGAATCACTATCTAATGCTACTCTCTACAAACAGCTTGTTGGGAGTCTAATCTATCTCATCAGCATTTCCGCTCGATATTTCCTATGCAGCTCATGGGTCGGTTAGTTTATGGTCGCCTTGTGATCTCTCATTATGCCATTGCCTTGATTCTTTTGATATCTGAAAGGCACCATATTTGATGGTCTTCATTTTTCTTCCCAAGCTTCATTAACTCTTCAGGCATATTCAAATGCAGATTGGGCAGGTGATCCCACTGATCGTCGATCTACTACAGGATATTGTTTTCTTCTGGGTGATTCTCTTATCTCTTAGAGAAGCAAGAAACAAACGGTCGTTGCTCGTTCCAAAGACTGCGTAATATGTGAGCACCTGGCAGCCTACTACAAATTAACTTATTTGGTTACGTTGGTTACTACAGATCTCGTGTTGACTGCTCCATTGCAACTAAACTTCACCGCTGATAATCGTTCGCTTATTCAAATCAGCTTCATAATGATAATCTTCCATGAACGTATTCAAACATATCGAGATCGATTGTCACTTCATTCGCCATCATCCGCTTTAGTGGTACACTCCACACTTCGCATTTTTCTCTGGTGATCGCCACCGGGATATCTTCACCAAACCACTTCCTCCAGGAACTTTTCGATCTTTAGCTTCCAAACTCAGAATAGTTTCTCTTAAACCACCATGAGTTTGACGGGGATGTTAGATTATTATATTATTATATTTATTTTGTAATTTCCTAGGATTATAATTTGTATTTTCCTTAGATTGTAATTTGTATTTTCTAGGTTGTATAGCCTAGCCTAGCAAGGCCTCCTTATACCGGTAATTTACATGAATATAAAGACTGTCTTCATCTACCATCACCCTAATCTCGTAGTTCGCACAATTCAAATAGTTTTAAGCCTAGTTAAACCCTCCGAAAAACACACCATCTTTTCCGACATATGCATCGGGAACAATTTCTAGAATTCGCACAATGGCAAGTTCTAGACTTCATCATTGATCATTTGTTAACTTGCATTCCCACAAACCGGGTCATCGGGAGGAGGTTTGAGGTAGAATTCATTTTCTCCCAAGAACTTCTCAAACTTCCCGTCCAAGAACAAATCATAAACGTTGACATGGTACAAGAAAGGCATGAGTCCAGGAAGTAATGTTTTGTTATGATGAGTAACATTCTTCTTCTCCTATACTAACTGCAATTCCACCAATGTTTTCTTTGTATGCTCCTCCAAAACGACAAATGAAGGGATCAAGAGCGCTTAATTTATAATAGACTTGAAAAACTTCGCTTCAAATACAAAGTGGAGTATCTACCCCCAAACTCCTGCTTAGGTCAATTTTCCTAAGTCATCTCCTCTAACCAACTTCCCCATTTAGAGCTACGCTTTGAAGATTAGAGAGTCATTCCACACCAAAATAAAGAATCTATTCATATACTTTATTCAAAGATCGTTTGAAATTTCACTGCGATGACTGTAGATGTCTCACTTCTGCAATTTCCAAATTGAATATGGTATATTGCAATAATGATCTCCTAGTCAAGACTCCAGATTAATCCACACCTACCGATGCAGGATGGAAGCATCACACTACCATATCCCTTTATGCACAAGAATTTTAAGTGAATGAGTTCTCCTATCGCTAGTGGGAGCACATGATTACCACTTCTCTCTTCTTTGTTCAAAACTGTAAGTAATTTAATATGCATGTTCTCATAAATAACCCTAACTTTGTTTCCCTATAGTAGTTCCATTAAATGAAACCAAAGATTTGAGTTGTGAATTAGAATTATGCAAGCTTTGAGAAATGTTATTGTCAATGAGGTTTTGATGAATAAATGTTTGAATACTAACAAGGAATGTGAAACCCATGTTTTCATGTACCTCAAAAAGTTTTACGTCTTTAGCCTCTAAAACAACAAAGTCTCAAAGGAGGTCATGCATGCGACAACACAAAACTCGTCCATCTTCCCTTTGTTCAACAATAATCAAACTTCTATAGATCAATCTCATATAAAGTTCTTTCGATATAAACGCCGATTTAGCTCAGTTTCAATGCAGAAAATCGTATTTCGTAAAATCCGAAATTTTTCAAGATCTCGATGACTAAACAGACTTCATCACCGTTGAATCCGTCGAAATCTAGCTACCACATCACTGGTGAATCTCCGAAGATAATGCACTTACACGTTTTAAAATATGTTTGAAATATACCATTATATATTTGAAATATGTTTCCTAAATTAAGTTTTTTCTTTTTCACATCTATTCACTTTTGCATTATATATGTTATTATAGTATTTTGTTTAATTTGGACCCTCTCGGATATCTATTCTCTTTTTTATCACTTAAACTAGAATTTAAGGACAATGTTTTCAAGCACTATTAATATTTTTAAAATCAACTTTTATCATTCACTTTTCTCGAATATATCAAAATATTTTAAAATTAAAACAAAAAGACAATTATTTTATAAATATTTTTACCTCAATCTTGTCGGTTGGGATGCTCCAAAGGATAAGTTTCTCTCTTCTTTTTTTTTGATGGATCCAAAGGATAAGTTTTAATTTTTCTTAGTAAACGTACTATGATAATTATAGTGGAGTTGTCATGCTTAGTCATAATTATAATTATTTAGGCGTCAATTTTGATGATCCCAACAAATTTGTCCTCTAATGTTTATATTCAATTTTCATTTGTATACATACAATATAAATGTTAATATACTAGTATTGAAACGGGGCACCAAGCGTTTGTATTGATTATAGCATTGGCATATGCCTCATTAATCTTGACCATATAACTCTCTCTGTTTGTTTCCAATATGATAAAAATCAAACACCTTATATATATATATATATATATAACATATTAACAGAATACTTGTTTATATGATAATAATTCAACTTTATTATGATAAAATGAAAATGAAAAGGTTTATATACTAACTTATTGGAAATATTAAATCTTTGTTCTAGTTACCTTTGTGAAGTCCATACCCATGACTTCTTGTTTAGCTTAGTCATACTTTAGAGGGATATAATTATTTAGGCGTCAATTTTGATGATCGGGTTTCACCCAATAAATTTGTCCTCTAATGTTTATAATTCAATTTTCATTTTGTATACATACAATATAAATGTTAATATACTAGTATTGAAACGGGGCACCAAGCGTTTGTATTGATTATAGCATTGGCATATGCCTCATTAATCTTGATCATATAACTCTCTCTGTTTGTTTCCAATATGGCATAGAGAGGTAGCAATGTGGGAAACTCCCCCAAAGGCATGAATTGGATGTTGGCCTAAGACATGTCGGGTAGCCTTTGGCCCAAGAAGTCCTTTGTTAAAGTGTAGTTTCTGGTTCCTCTCCTTATCCAAAAAAAAATTCAAATACCTTTTAAACATATATATATAAAATAATTTAACTGAATACTTGTTTATATGATAATAATTCAACTTTATTGTGATAAAATGAAAATGAAAATGTTTATGTAAAAACTTTTTGGAAATATTAAATCTTTGTTCGGGTTACCTTCGTGATGTCCATACCCAAGATCTTTTCCAATATTGTTTTACTGGCAAAAAATCTCGCATAAACTCATGAATGTAACCCCAAAAAGAAACCATTCGGTTTCCACAGCACAAGTACCTTGACCACCCTTCTAAAACAAAAATCAAAGTAGAGGACGTCTAAAAAAGTGACTTGCATCTTCCTTTTCAGAGTAAGGAGGATGACTCTCCATGAATTGATGTTTTAATTACTAAGTAGATTTCTCTTTGAAACTCCCATAAACTACTCCATGTTTTATATTTTTCATTGGGTCGGGTCTAGCCCATTTGGGCACCCAACTCATAACCCAAATCCAACACAACTTAATATATTTATAAAAAATTAAGATAATAAAATTATTATAATAAATAATCTATCGCTATAAAATAATCATAAATATTTTTATTATTCTATTAAACTTATTTTCAATTTAACTCTGCCTTTTAAAAAAATTTAGTTCAATATTTACATTGAATTTTAATATTTGTACCGAATTTATTTTTTTTAAAATAAGTTTTTAATCTTAGAAATTTTTGTATTGTAACTTCTGTCATTTAAAAAAGATGAATTCACACTTTTTACATATGTTGTCTTATATAAAAATGAATTTCAAATTCAATTATTCTAATTTATACTTCATTTCATGTTACTATTTTTAGAAAATTAATTTAAAAAAAAACATACAATACTAGTTGCTCCACTTCGGCTTGTCCATTTTATTCTCAATATGAACCACATGTCAAACACCTGAGTAATAAAATGTGTAAAGGTCCCAAAGCTATATCTATTAAAATAAAATACATTGCTTAACTAGCATAGCTTTTTTCTTTTTTATGGTAGAGCATTCCATTTTATTGATTAGAATTTCATAAAGAGTGAAAATAATTGATAGAAGGAGGGAACCAAGAAAAGGCAATGAATCTGATTTATTGAAATATATATATATATATATATATATATATATATATATATATATATATATATATATATATATATATATATATATATATATATATATATATATATGTTTTATAAAAGGGGACTTACAAAATAAAATAAACAAACTTAATGGCCAAAGGAAACAGAGTCCTCACTTCAGCTTCTTCAAATTTATTCGTCTACTGTGAATGGTACTCCACTCTTCAAGATTTTTCAGTAGAAACAACCCACGAGGACTCTTTTTCAATTATTAATTCCTTCAAGTAGCATCTAAACCTCAAGTTTCAAGCTTTCTGAGTTGAGGGAATCCACGAAGAACAAGTCAATTTCTCCGACATATGATTTTTCTAACAATCCAACTTTCAAGTTTGGGAGCTTCAAAATAAACATCGGATCATTCTTTTTATCTCATACTGGTACAAACAAAGTTCGAGGAGATATGGAGGGTAGAATTCGATTTCCTGTGAGCTCCAGCTTTCCTGATAGGCTCACCCTTGTAGAGATTGGTGTGATGAGAAAAAGACATGAGTCCTAGAATCAATGTTCTCTCTTTAACAACCTTCTTCTTCCACCCCCTTTGATTTGAGATGGTTTAACAATGTTTTCTTTTTCATAATCCTCAGAGGAGTTCGACAAATACAAGGTTCGGGAAGAGCAAAGGTTGGCATTACATTCAAAGAACCTTTTCTTTTGTATTCGATTTAACCATCCCTAAAGTTAGTTTTTACGGGTCAGTTTTCCTAATCCGTCTCCCTCTAACCAACGTCCTGCTTGCAACTAATGCTCGAAGGTTGGTGAGTTTCTCCATACTCAAAAACAACCATTCAAGCAAGAACTATAATATGAGTTTTGACTTGAAATTCACCATTTGACACCAGATATCTCAGTTCTTGCAATTTCCAAATCAGACACAGATGTAGCATCATTCAAGTGTAAGTCAAAACTTTGGAGATTAATGAGTCTATCGATGGATGTAGGAAGTATTACTCTTTTAGATCCCCAGATTTGTAGGAATTTCAAATGGACAAGTTCTCCTATAACCTCTGGGACTATAAAATCCTCATTTGTAATTCCTAGATCCAAAACATGAAAATGGGTATAACGTATCATTTGATTTTAAATGCATTTGGTTAATGAAAAATTATCGAGAAATTAAAATTTCAGAAAAAATAATAATTATAAAAGCTGTATCAGGTTTTAACATTTTTAATGCTAATATTTGGAGATAATGAAAAAATAATAATGCAACTACAAATTACACTAACTACAGATTTGAATGAACATTTTATTTTTGCATTATAATTTGTAGGTATTATTTTGTTTTTTTTTTTGCCTTTTTTGTCTTTTTTGGCTCTATGATTATTTTCTTAGTAACTTGAACATCTACATTTAAAGTATAAATTTAGAAACAAAATATTACTTACAATAATTATAATTTGATACCCGCTTTGCGTAAACTAAAATGAGAAAAGTAGTGTGAAACGATAGAGAAAATTACCAAATTTAATTTCTAATTAAATTTTTTTTTTTTCTTAATTAATAGTTAGTTTTATGAATTACTTAGGTGGAATTTATAAACACCCTTTCTTCTACTATTTAATAAATCTTTCATTTCAAGGAGAACTGATCATGAAATGAAATCACTTCAAAATTAAATAATGTCATTAATGAGAAAAATATACAAATTTGAAAACGACAAATAAACATAAATGAAAAATTAAAATTAAGAAGAAAAGAGGAATAAAAAAAACAAACATAGTTGAAAAAGGGAACCATGAAACATGGGGTTCATCTCCGAAGGTGGATGCAAATGCAAATTCTAGAATGTGATGAAATCAATAATCCACCTCCGATTTCATCAAGACAATAAAAGTGTAATTAGTCGCTAGCATGATTTGCAAATTTATCCCAATCTTCTCTCCTAATTCTTCAATCTCACACTGATTCATAGCATGACTCATCATAAGTTTCTCGTTTTGTCACTTGCAACAATCCATGATAAGCTTTTTTCATTCTATAACAACAATGAATTTTTCAAGGTTTTCGCACTCTCATTGCCCTTTCTACCATCAATTCCTCTAATTCAGGTAGTTCATACACCAAATAGTTCAAGTCAGCGAACCTCCCGAAAAAACACACCATCTTTTTCTCGACATATGCATTGGAATCTAATCCAAGAAATTGTACAATGGAAACTTCTCTAGATCATCATTGATCATCTGTTAACTTCGCATTCCCACAAACTGAGTCGAGGAGGTTTGAGGGAATTCAATTTTCCCCAACAATCTCAACTTCCCGCCCAAGAACAAATCATGTAAGGTAGCCATGGTACAAGAGTATGCATATCCAGTATACTGCTCGTTATGATGAGTAACATTCTTCTTCTCCCGTACTAATCCAAGACGCTCACCAATGTTTTCTTTGTACGCTTCCAAAATGTGACAAACGAGGATTGAAGAGCAAATTAATTTAAGAATAAACTTGAAACCCCGTTTCAAATATGAAGTGGAGCATCTTTTAATTCAAACTCCTAAGCCGGGGTCAATTTTCCTAAGTCATCTCCCCAACCAACTTCCCATTTAGAGCCAAAGTTTGAAGATTAGAGAGTCGCTCCACACCCAAATAACCATTCACATACTTAGTCTGGATCGCTTGAAATCTCGCAATTGATCCAAGTGCCACTCTATACTTGCAAGCACTTTCTCCCAAGGCTTTGTCTTATCTTCAGGACAATAAGCCTCCTAATGACGATAGCAAAGTAACCTTTGCATTTTCCTGCCAATTTTCTTTCCCGCCTTCTAACTCACCGCAGATTATCACATGAGACTAGTCCCTTGAAATGTTTTTTTGAGAAAAAGTTGCCAACTCTCGATCTTAGTCTATTTCCGTTGGATTTTGGTCTAGAACATACAAAAGCAAGTAAATTGGTGAATGAGCGGACGTGTTAGGAAATTATAATATTTCAAACTGAAACGATTCTGAATTCAACCTCTCGGTCTGCTTAAGATTCTCTAGTTCCTTGACAGCTTCCTAGAGTCTTATGAAAAATACTTTGAAAATTGGAATGTATTGAAAAGTCAAAAGAAAATCAGATGAATGTTGAAGACTGAAAAATTCTTCAAAATTCTACATATTTTTAAATTTCTTAGTCCTTATATAATAGAGAAACAAATAAAGTGAGTTTGAATAGAACTTATAGAATTAATTTATTAAGTTTGAACTGCTTATATTTTCCTTCAATTTTTTTTTCTTTCCACTTTCCTTACTATTTTCTTTTCCTTACTACTTCCTTGCCCAAACGGAGTTTAATGAAATGATCTTTCAAGCAATGTTCACTTATTCCTTACTCCTATCCATGACAAAGATTTTCCTTATTTTCTTTCATACAAAGCAATTGATTTCCATATTCCTTCCACTTTACGAGACTATATGGAGAAGCATTTGAATGGATTTTGAGAAAAATAACAAGACCTATGTTGAAGAATCGTAATAGCTCTTTATTCATCGAATTTTTATTCTGTTTTCTCCTTTACGCTCCAACTTTCTCCCCGAAAATTCTCTAGAAAACAAAAACAGACTCGGGCTTCTCGCTACAAGTCCAACCAACGAAGATATTTTCAGAAATGAAAATCAAAGAAATCTAATGAATACAGTATGGGAGGGACGAGGTACAATGTTCTGATAAGAATATATGTCTAATTTGGTCCTTAAACTTATTTTGGGTTCAATGCTACCCCTAATATTTGTTCTATAATTCAAATATACCTTTATCATCAACGGAGTGAACAAATTGAGAAACGGGCGTCTAACGTTGTTGATGTGTCATCCACACATGGCATAATTTGCTGATGTAGACGCCCATATGTGGTTTTACACCAACGGCAAGTAGATGCATATTTGTCCATCCGCTTCCATTGATAGTATGAGCATATTTGAGCTACGGAACAAACATTAAGGACAACATTAAATCCAAAAAAAATTCAAGGGCCAAATTAGACATATGACCAAACATTAGGGTCATTTGCACACCTTATCCTGAGTATGGAAACTATGTTTCACTTCTCTAATTTTACATTGCAAGAAAATTTAAAATAATATCATAAAATTCAAAATAATAAAATACATTCATGAACTTAAATATCATAAACTTTTCCATCTTGAATATTCCTTGTTATTTAAATATTTACACATCTTATAATTAGAAGAATATTATCAAAAATATTAGTCACATATTTTAAAATGAAATGGTAGATTTTGTCATGATTCTAAAACATAGAAGAAAAAACAAACAAATTTACTCAAGACAGCAAAATCATATGGAATTTTGACATTATTACATTAAGAACATAGCAATATAAGTTTTTAATCGTTTACAAGAAAATCAAGATTGTAGTTTGGAATAAGAGACAATCGAGTGATTGAGAAAATGAAGGATGTTAGACCAACAAAAACAAGAATAGATGAAAAGAGGGACAATACAGTTTAAAATTAAAAAAACACCAGGGGCATAGATCCATTATTTCGAAAAAATGAATGCAAATTGTAGTATCAATATTATGATTATTAACTAATAAAATCCTAAAACCTAAAGAGCATATTCATATGTGTACCAAATTTAAGTAGGTCCCTTACACCCTGTTTCTGTCATTGTTAGTGGGTGATTTGATTATAAGATTTTTTGGGAACTAAATTTCCAAAATCTAACTTTATCACTTGGACCCTTGTGACAAAAATGCCTTCATTATTTTTTTAATAATCATTTTCAAAATATATGTAAATACATTAAATGATAAATGATATTTTATACGCACAAAGAGAGTCAAATCGCTTTTATTCATTTTTGAAAAATGTTCTTCATAACGGTTTTTTAAAATTGTGTTTTTTGAAAACTAATAACAGTTTTTGAAAACGATGTTTTCTGGAAATTGTTTTTAAGTGTTTCCTATGTTCTTCCTGGTTTTCGTAACAAAACAAAAATAATAATAATAACTGGGAAACTAATTGTTTCAGGTTTTCTTGTTTTTGAAACAAAAGCACTTTTCAAAACGTGAATCAAACAAATTTAGCTTTACAAAATTTTTTGAGTTATTTAAGGTTTTTGCCCAAATATTTCATTGTTATAAATCTAAAAAATATTGCAACGTATCTGGGCCAAACAATAACTTCAGCCTGCTTGCCGCTGATTATCACAAGCAAAATAAAGACCGAATGCATTGAAACTATCGTATGTAGTTACCAAATCACTACGAAGAAGGTCCGAAAAGAGACCGCTTTTTTCTTTCTTTTTTTTTTTTTTTTTTTAAAAGAAAAACCAGCTTTAGAAAATGCATAACAATATTATTTGATAAATAATGTTGCTTTATTATATTTTATATCTTGCAAATATGGATAATAATATCTTTAAAATTTTGAGCAGTTTTTATGATTTAATATTGTATTATTTAGAGTCAATATATAAATTAATATTTAAAAATTATGTTATATTTCAATACCAACATCATTTTAATGTCAGAAACATCAAAACCTGTCAGACAAATGTTTCAATACACACTACAAGAAAATTGAAGAATAGAGACGAAAAATAGAGACGGAATTCCGTCTCTAATTGAAATTAGAGACGGAAATTTTCCGTCTCTATTTCGTCGGTCTCTAAAAAATTGAGATCTGCACTGTTCCGCTCTATTTAAAGACGGAATTGAGCCCGCCTCTAGAAATAAGAGACGGAATTGAATTGTCTCATTTTTAGAGACCGAAAAGTCCTCCGTTTAGAAATAGAGACGGAATGGGAATTATTCCGCTCTAAAATAGAGACTTAAAATCATTCTCGCCGCTAAAAATAGAGATTTTAATGAATATTCGTTTCATTTTTAGAGATCTAAATTGAGTTTCGTCTCAGAAATAGAGACGGAATCTGAGTTCGGCTCTATTTTTAGAGACCGAATGTCCTTCCGCTCTAAAATAGAGATCTAAATGAATTATTCAATTCCTATTTTTATTGATTTTTTAATATATTAAAATAAAATAATATTAATCTAAATTTTCCTTAATTTTATATAATGAATTTCGTCTCTAATTTATTGAATTTTTTTAATATATTAAAATAAATAATATTAATTTAGATTATTCTTAATTTTATATAATGAAAAACTAAATAAACAATAAATAAATATGAAAATATTGTATTATATAATATATTAATATATAAAAAATGTAGTGAGATTACAAAAAAAAGATAATTCTAAAAATAATAACTAAGATGGAGGAGAACGCTGGACGTATCGCCAGAGACGATGTTTAGCGTCAAATAGGTATTCCACGGGCTAATGAAGTCTCAAATTCTATCGATACACTTCCGGCCCATAAGAGTCGACCGCATCAGCTGTAGTCAATGACTTCATTGGTAGTTGCCGCAGTTTCCAATAATAGCCAAGGAGGAGGAGGACGCATGCAAAACAAACATTCGCGTAGGAGCTCAAAACCAAAGACCCGGCCCATGGCGATCCTACCACCAACAAATTCATAATATACGCGAGTTACGAATATTGCTTCAAATTAGCGCATACGCACTCTCAACACGATCGCCGACGACGTCACACCGCCATGATCTCCGTATGAGTGTAAAACAACTCATGAGGATAAGGTGACCAGCCCATAGAAGACTCCTAATAACAAGAATACATGTAGATATGTGTTGTTATTTTTAACGCCAACGAATAGAAATACGAGTCCCAACACTGACGCTTGTCCATACTTGGTACCCTCGGCACTTCCCTATATATTTAATAAAACCTCATGTTCAACATCAAGAAAATACATTTACATTTATATTATCACCCATAAAATCCATATCAAACTTCTTTCACAATTTATCGCTCCATCCTCCTTCATTCAATCAAACGTTATGATTATAAGTCCCAATACTAACAAATTGTCCATACTTAAAAAAAAATTTCGCGACTTCCTCATATATTTAACAAACCTCCCGTTCAAACATCAACAGAAAATACATTTACATTTATATTATCACCCATAAAAATCCATATCAAACTCCTTTCAATTTATTGGCCCATCCTCCTTCATTCAATCAAACGTTATGATTACGTAGTCCCAACACTAATGGGGCTTGTCCATAATTTAAAAAAAAATTCGCGTAATTTCCCTATATATTTAACAAACCTCCTGTTCAAACATCAAGAAAATACATTTACATTTATATTATCACCAATAAAAATCCATATCAAACTCCTTTCACAATTTATTGCTCATCCTCCTTCATTCAATCAAACGTTATGATTATTATCAAGAGTTGCAACTATTATGGTGAATAAATTAATTCATGCAAAGAATAAGCTAATGCAATATGGACTAAATAAGATTACTTAAGATAGATATGTGAGAATCCATGTCCACAGCATGCTCTCATGGGACAATGTTCCTCCAAGTGTGTATGGAAACACTAACCCCTCTCGGTCCTCCCTTCCTATTAGTGGAATTCGACGATGATGGTAACGGCTTCTGATGATGACCAAGACGCATCCAAATTTCTGTCTAAATGTCTTCACTTATATACCTTGGTCGCTCACCTTTATGCGGCAAACCTTATTAAGAAATCCTTTGTAACGAACACTCGGCTCGTTTCTCCCAAACGCCGTAGACGAGGTGATCGATGGAAGAATTCCAATAAAAAGATTTCTGAAGGATTTTAATGAACAAAACGGATGAACATAATATATATATTCCCAATATTACTATATAATTTAGATTATATAGTAATTAAATATACAAAAGTCAAAATATTTTAAATAAGTTATTTACCTGAAACTCTTGAAAGTAGAACATCTTTGTCTCTTGAGAGATATTTTTCCACAAATATCCACAAATTTTTAATCTCTCCTTGAATGTACTACCTATCGCGGTATGAGCACGCATCGTAGGGATAAACTGATGAGAACGAAAATGTAATTGTGCGATGGATACACTCTATGACAGAGTATGTTAAAAAAAAAAATTTATAACTCACTGTTTTCTCCTAAGAATGACAATATATATCCTACCATTACAACCGAACTAAAAGAATGGACTCAACAAAGATAGTATGACACACATGTGGTTCGCACGACTGAACTAGGCGCTGCAGACACCGCTGGTGTTTCGAGGATGAAGTGCATGGATAAACTCGGCGATGAAGATGCCATGCCCATACGGAGGTAGCCGGGCGCAGAGACGATCCATCCCCGCCGACCGTCCGCCTCCCGGGAGCATGTAAGAGCACATCCCGACCCTGAGGTTGCATCGATCCCGTCCGCGCCTCCTATTATTCATGTTTTGACCGAAAATATTAACAATCATAATTAGACATTAAATTATTACATATACATGATTATCTCAACTAATAATGTAAATGTTTAAATTATAGTTAATTGAAACATAAATAACTAATATATTAGAATGTGCTGATTCACGTGGGCGAACAATTATTCGCTATCATCAGCATTATTATCACAATTTTCTTCATTTTCCGAGTAATTAGAATCAAATTCTCTTTCCAATTCAGATGTAGATTTGACTGCCATCCAATGTCAACAAATCTATCATTCATACTATTCAAAGGTTCATTATCCCCGATATAAGTTTTCATTTATTTCATGACCCTCCACCTCCTTTCCCGAAGGCTTCGCTTTCAATTGGCTGGTTCAGCTTGCGGCCATTTCAAATATGCCCCTGGGTTTTACCTTACAAACTGCCAACCAATCCATTTTATCTCCTCTAAGGCTAGGAAAAGGAAGGTAATACACCTGAGTTGCTTGCATGGCCAACACAAAAGGTTCAAAATTAGCAAGTCTTCTCCTTTGATTGATTTCGACCAAGTTGTAGGCAATGCTTGACTTTGATTCCGACATTGGGTGTTGGATCAAACCACTCGCACTTAAATAGCACACAATGCTTTTATTGGCAAAGGTATATTCAATTTCCAAGATTTTTGTAATTTTACCACATTAATCCATCAATTCACCCTTAATGCAAACCCACTGCTTGTAGTCAGCTCTATTGTTACCATGCGACAGGCGATATTTGGTGCCATTGATAAAATAAACCGGGTAAGATTTAACAGTACGCAAAGGTCCTTTAGCAACGTCGGATATGAAATTATTTTCAATCGATTTTGTGATCGCATAACGAAAAATGTTAATTGTTATTTAATCCATTTACATAAAAAAATTATATGGTACGTGTTGTAGTTTGCAATCGAAACTTACATATGTCTTGAACCATGAAGGGAAGTGTTTTTTGACTTCCTTATTGATATCATTTTCATGCTATATGTAAGTATAAGCTCCGTAACTATTCTCATATAAACTGCATCCAACCACGTGAGTAAATTACATATCCATTTTAGTCAATAAACAAATTAGCAACTTCAAACGATAATTACGCCATCGCACAAATGGTTGGAATTTCTTCACAATTCAGCAATATAACCATGCGTGCGATTTAATTATAATCAGGCATTCTATAGTTGCACGTCCATGTGATCAACCTGGATACGTGAATATCGCAATTTCCTTCATCGCACTTAGTTCGGGCCACCATCGCTTATTACAGGAATTTTCGGCTTCAAGGTGATAACATGCGACTCAAAAATAATGAGAATAAAAATGTACTTGCTTCTTCAACCAAGTACGCATTGCATATGTAACCTTCAACTCGGTTTTTATTTTGACATTTTTTCAAACGACAATGAGATACCTGCTACGAAATTAAGTAATCACGTTAACATCAACCTAACAAATCACGTGGCACCCTCTCTCTCTCTCTCTCTCTCTCTCTTCTCTCTCTCTCTCTCTCTCTCTCTCTATATATATATATATATATATATATATATATATATATATATATATATATATATATATATATATATATATATATTTCCAAGAATTGGCATTTACCTTCGAATGGATACATCCATCTATATTGAACTGGTCCTCGCGCTTGGCCTCATGCTAAATAAAATTCTGCAGAATGTTCCACAATAAAAGCCTGTGGAAATATTCCCTCCAATTTGCAAATGATTACCGAAATTTCTCCCTCTAGTTTTTCCATATCAGCCTATTGTTATCTCGTAGTTGCTTTGAAAAATAAGCTTAACCCAGCTTATTGCTTCCCAAACTTAGAAGGTGCAACACCACGAAAAGCTTAATTCCAAGATCGCCTTGCATGAAAAAACGTGGCACCATGGCTTTTCATTCGAACAATTTGAATTTTCATATCAACACACCGCTTAAGTTTGGACATATCCATCCCAGAATTTTATATTTTTCAACCAATCACATAACACTTTTTTGTCTTTTATCCAAAGTATAAATGCTTTTTGGATATTTACTCAAGGAATCCCTATCCAACTTGTTTTTACAAGATAATTGCAAATCTTCCCGTGATTTTGCATTGTCTTTGCCTCTTCAATATTCGTGATCGTATTGAAAATATCATTTAAAACGTTTCTAGTGTGCATCACGCCCAAATTATGTCTTATTATATTTGTCTTCCAATACGATAAATCCCAAAATACTACTTTCGCTCTACCCAAAATTTTTTTGAAATGATACTATTGACTTCTTCGCCAACTTCTCGTTACTTTCATCAACCCCACCCCTCAATCTCAAAATATCCTCACCGCATCTATTACGTGGAGTGAGGGGCAAGGAATAACTTTATTCTTAAGAAATCTCATGGCGCCTAAAAGGGTGATTTGGAAGGAGAAATTTTCTGTGATTATCAAACCACGATATTTTACACCCATTAGCTAGATAAAATGCATCGAATCATTTCACGTAAGCCAATTTCTCACTCCGTGCTCCAACCCGCGACAAAGATAGCATATGCAGAAAATTCCACTGGGCCCACATCAAAGCCGCTTCTCATCATGAAATTTTGTTTCGTGTGGACACATCATATGTGAGCACACCGACTTCCCATAATTGAAGCAATTCGTATATTAATGGTCAAGAAAAACATCAATCCTCGCTGGGATTCGTGACCTGCAGACACCATCACAAGAACATGTAAGCCTCTTTCATGCACATCCGTGGGGCAATTATAATGGAATTAAGATGATTGGCCACTTATGAGTATTGTTGGCCTCGACTTCGCCTAAAAGGCTAAAATCCATCCGTGCTTAAACCCACCAGTATTTACTATCGAAGCAAATTCGCGAATGTCGCCAAATGTTTCCATGCAACCCAAGATTCGATGCATGGTTCATTACTCCATATGTGTGTTCATGTTCATTATGCCACCTCATGTGAGATGCCGTCACATCTGATGAATACAACCTCTGAAGTCTTGGAGTAATAGGAAAATAATACATCCGTTTCCATGGCACTAATTTCTGCTTCCTATTAGAATTGGCCGGCTTGAATCTCGATTGATCGCACCTGCACTCATTAACCCTACCGCCATCCCCAAAAAAATCATACATCCTAGCCGACAACAATCAATTTTTTCAACTGCCAAACCAAGACTCCGGAGTAACTTCTTCATTTCATAAAAACTGTCAACCATATTATTGTCCGTGGGTAAGGAGTCATCAGACTGACGACAGATTTCGCTCAAACTTCGACGTAAATATGACCTTCGGATTTAATATTTAAAATTTGAGCAACTGATCCCAATTGTGTCATATTATCACATCCATGCCACAATTCCTGGTCACCAGACATAAATCGGTACCATCGCATCTAGGTTGGGTTCCTCTTCTCAGACCGCCTAAATCGGGCTGACCAACTTCCGACCGCGCCAAAACCATTTAACATATGGATTCTTTCAGACACAAACATTGTCGTCATACAATACCGAATTTCGTAACATCGCATCCAACAACACCCGCTCCAACTTCCGCTTCTAGACGGTGCTTACCACTAATGGCTCTCCATGCCTGTCCATTCAAAATAATCGGGGGCAAAAATCCATTTTAGTATATGGAGATGCACTCCGGCCGCGCATAACATCCAGAGCCGCGACTTCGCATGGACATCTAATTTTCAAACCGTCCATGTATGCAGCCGAGCTATGTGATTCTATAAAGTGTCGAACCTTCAAATTGTAAATTAATATACCCATCTGGTGTTAATCTTCTATACATCCAACTTCTGTCCATATTACTCATTAATATTAAACTCTAGCAAAATCATAAGGTCGGTTAGTACCATCACGTGTCAATTATTGTAGGTTTTATTTGAACTCAATTTAGCCTACTATTTCGCTTTAATCCTAATTAGTTTTACATAATGATCTATTTCTAAATTAAAAATCATAAATATTTTGTAAAACCGATGTAGTCTCCTATACGGTCCTCATCCTCACAAACATTAGCAATTTTAACACTTCAGTAAAATATCAACCAATCGCAACTCCACAACATGACTGTGACTTACAGTGTGTGGGCAATTTTGTTTTTTTGGTGATGAAAATAAAACAGTTGGGGATGGCAAGTGCAAAGCAAACAAGCAAAGGGTAAGCATGGAGCAAAGAAATATGGGGATGGGGAAAAAATCATACAAACAAAATCCCAAAAAATCATACAAACAAATTCGAAAAATCTCGCCCACCAAAACTTAAATTTGACTAAAAACAGTAAAGAGAGGCGATGCTTAATTTCTAGTGGCGCTAGGTGACGGGGGAGACGTGATCGCCATCTGCGGAGAGTGGTGGCGCTAGGCGGCAGCGACGGCAGCGCAAGGGGGAGGAAAGGGGAGCAGCGGCGTCGGAGTCGGCGTGGGCGAGGGGGAGGAAGCAAAATCGCCGACCCGGGAGGAAGGGGATGCACCAAGGCCGGGCGGCAAAAGAGAGGCGCACGCGACGGAAGAAAGGGAGTGGAACTGGCCACGGGGGAGGGGGCGTGGTGCTGGGAGGAATATCCCGTCTGACGGCTGGGTGGGGAGAGGGGCGCGCAGTTCCGTTTCTGCGTAGAGAGGGAAGGGGAGAAAGGGGAAAAAATAAAGGAGAGAAGGAAAAGAAGGAGAGGAGGGAAAAATATCCCGAAAAATAGAGACGGAAAAGGATCTCCGTTTTCTATTGCAGACTAAAAAATTCGTTTTCATTTAGAGACTAAAATAGCTTCGTTCTAAAATTGATTCAAAAGTATTCTTTTCAACCCTGCTTATTTGGCCGCTCGAAGACTTTGTGTACTAATCGCAGAATCGAATTCGATTCGTACATTGCTGTCCCGCTTTTCTTCTCGATCATTTTGTGACTTATTTTGTAGTTTTTACAAGCTTTTAATGCTAAATTATGAATCAACCAAGCATGAGAACTGAGCCAAAACTAGCTTTGCATATTAAAAATCGTGAGCAAGAACAAAAGAAGAATAGAGCAAGATAATGGAAGAAGAATGTAGGTGTGGGCAGAAAATTGGCACCGGTGCCACTCGTAATCGGTGCCAATTCTCGCACCGGTACCAATTCTGCTAGTACAATTTGCAATCGGTGCCACTTCATGTGTGCGAAATCCCCTCTCCTCCCTTGACTTTTGATTTTCTTTCTCCTTTTTTTTTCCATTTTACCCTTTGTTTATAATGCTTGAGGGCATAATGGTATTTTTTACTCTAAGAAAATTCGAGATTCAGAACTTTTGAACTTTTTGCTTAGTGGAACACAAAGCACCGTAATTTCTCTCGCTTTTTCTTTTTCGCTTCATTTTCTTTCCTTTTCTTTGCTTGCTCGCCAAACACCCCTGAGGATGACAACCAAGAGATGGCTGGCTGACCGCTTTTCTCCTTGGAAGAGTGAGGGCTATCGGGCTGTGGTTTGTAAAATGATGGTTCTCATGTGTTTAATGCAAGCATTTATGAGTATTTATGTTTTCATCTCTCACTCTAGTTAAAATTTTTTAAATGTACTTAATTAACTCAGATTCTAGTTTCTTTTAGGGTTCAAAGGATGCTTATTATTATATCAACCGAGAGATTCATTAGTTGCCTTCTATTAGTTCATATGTGTGGTAGATTTAGGATATGTTTATTGTCCCGTGAGCATTTATGCTCATTAATGCCATATTTCAAAAGGAAAAATTATTAGGGTTCGCCTTAGATAGCCAAACAAGATCCATTCGAACGACTATATGTCATCCTCCCTAACGCGAGAAAAGGACCCGAGGGACCTCTCATTTACTCGAGAACTCAACCCAGAGTCTGATGCTTCAAGGGAGTTCTTTCATATTTTTAGTTCGCTTATTTTTAGTTCACAAACATTTCTAACCCACTCGTTTACAAAACCTAAAATCCAAATTGAAATTCACCATTTGAGCCAACTGCAAATCATTTACACGAAGAAAACCCATCCCTGTGTTCGACCCTAGAACCGCTATAATCGTAGGAGCTTAGATACAATTTGTTTGAGCCGCACCTCCCTACGTGGCTCGACAAAAAATTAGAGACGGAAAAAATATTCCGTCTCTATTTAGAGATGGAAAAGTATTCGGTCCCTATGTGTAATGAGATTACATAATATGTTGTTTTAATGTGATTTTGATGGCTTTAAACTTATTCAAAAAATTTATCATGAGATCAATAAAATTTAATTTTTGATGAAACTCTAATGTTTTTGAAAAGGAAAAAAATTCTGTGAACCGTAATAGTTTCGTAGTGTGCCTTATAAATTTAATTGGTTTTAAAACACACACCTATTATAATTTATTTCTTTTAATGCAAATTGTTTATATATATGATAACATGATATTTTGCATGTTGTGTCGCTTCACATGGTGCACAAGATGACCATTTTACCAATGTGATCGCGTGTTATTATTGTTTTTACAAGGGTTGTAATTATTAAATACGGCTTGCATGCAGTTTTTGTTTTGTTGTAATTTTATTTTACTATTAGTAGTATTTATTTAATTGTTGTAATAAAACAAGAGACGGTATTTGCTTCTCGTCTCTATTCGGTCTCTATTTTCGGTCTCAAAATTTAAAGGGAAGCTATCGCTTTAGAGACGGAATTTTTTCCGTCTCTATTTAGAGACTGAAACTATTTTCCGTCTCTAAAATTAGAGACGAAAAAAATATTCCGTGTCTAAATAGAGATTTTAGGGACAGCTGTTTCTAAATGAGACTAGAAAACATTTTCCGATTCTATTTAGAGACGGAAAATTATTTTCGTCTCTATTTAGACATCGGTGTTTCTGTTTTCTAGTGGCGCGATATGTTCCTCCAAATTTTGAGACCGAAAATAGAGACCGAATACTTTTCCGTCTCTAAATAGAGACGGAATATTTTTTTCGTCTCTAATTTTAGAGACGGAAAAGTATTCGGTCTCTATTTTCGGTCTCAAAATTTGAGGGAACATATCGCGCCACTTTTAGAGACGGAAATTTAGAGACGGAAACGTTTTTCCGTCTCTAAATAGAGACGGAAAAATTTCCTTCTCTAAATTTCCGTCTCTATTCTTCAATTTTCTTGTAGTGACAGAAAATAATTATATTGTGTTCTTCTCCAAATAAGAGGCAATATAAAAAGATGATTACATCCTAAAAAAGGAAGAAACAAATTATTTCGATACCTAGATACAAAATTATTTCTATACCTAGACAGATCAATAATTAATAAATTCCTATAATTACATAATCAAATCAATAATTGGCCAACCAATACTAAACGACTCATAATTGGATGCCTTAGAGTGCACACCCCCGTTGGAACATAGATATCCGTCATGCTCGATGATGCCTTTTCAACCTAATCGGGTCGAGCGTGTCGGGTAATCACGTTTAACTGAACTTTTATTCGGGCTGGCCGATCGGCTCGACGTTGACTCCTCTGCAAAACAAGAAACAAAAAGGGATAGGCAGGGCTCGCCCGTCGTCGTCCGATGCCTAAGCCGCTTCCTCCCCGAGAGAAAAGATTAATCGCTAGAGGGGCGAACGCTCGTGACTCACCGATGGGCGGTCTCAGATTATAGTATATGTTTTTCCTAATCGATGGTGGTGATAAGGATTCTCTCTTTTATCGAGGAGAGATTTTCTTTCCTTATCACGCCATATTAATAAGGGATGATTGGAAAGCGCTGAGTTTAATTATCATACTTCCCTTATCGGGTGAGATTTGGCTCGATTTGTTGTGATATGAAGTATCGGAATTATCCTACTTCCCTTATCAGATTCGTTTGATTTACGTGATACGGGCTCTTGTTTCAGCCTATTTACGTGGATGTCATCAAGGGCCTATTGCTAGTACTGGACCCGTTTTTAACCTGCTGCCAGGTCTCGGCCCAAGGCACCTATTATTATTTCAAACCCTATTAGTTTCCAAATTTTCGACTAAGCCGAGCGTAGCAAGGGTCAGACGCTTCTGACGCGTGATATCCACATGGCTACTTAGGAAGGGGTTTGATTAGTTTTATCGCTATTGTCTTGCCAATTTGAGTCGCTATTTCGTGCCGCTGAGCCTTCCGAACTCGAGCTACTGGGCTCCCGGGCTATTCAACCAGGCGCTTATGCTCTTTGAACTGAGCCATTCGCTCTCCCTTAAACCGAGCCGCAAGGCTCTTTAAAACCGAGCTACATGGCTCCCGAGCCAAGGGCTCCTTAGCCACTTTACCTTCTCCGAAATTGAGCTTACTTGCCCCTGGCCATTCCCTCGCTCCCGAAAGCCATTTATACTCTTTCAACCGAGCTATTCGCTTCGGTTGTCGCGCCTCGAACCGGGAGCTACTTGCCCCGGGCTATTCTCGCCTCCCGAGCCGCTTATACTTTTGAACCGGTTATTCGCCTTGTGGCTGTTGCGCCTTCGAACCGAAGCATTTCCGCTCAAGGCTGAGGCCTTCGAGCTACAGCTCTACAACCGGGAAAGCACCAAGCCCCGGGCGCCGAGGCCTTCCCGAGCCATTAAGCTCGCAAACCGAGCCAGCGCCGAGGCCTTCCCCGGCTTACTAAGCTCGCGCAACCGAGTACTGGGCTCCCGCACCGAGGCCTTCCCGAGCCGGCCTGCAACCGGGAAGCACTGGCTCCCCGGGCGCCGGCCTTCCCGAGCCAAGTAGTCCCCGCAACCGAGCCGCGGCTCCCGGGCGCTAAGGCCTTCCCCCAGCCGTTCGCAACTCGAGCACCGGGCTTCGGGCACCGAGGCCTTCCCCGAGCCGCGCTCTGCAACCGAGCGCTTGGGCTTCGGCGCCGAGGCCTTCGAGCTGCGTTAAGTTTCGCAACCGGGAGCGCAACCGGGCTCCTAGGCACCGAGGCCTTCCCGAGTCGAGCCGCTGGGCCTCGGGGCACCGAGGCTCTCGAGCCGCAAGCTCTTCGAACCCGCCAGCCGGGCTTCAGGCTAATATGCCCAGCCGAATCAGCTCTCGCGGCTATATGGCCTTTCCCAGCGCTTGAGCCTTCGAAATTGAGCCGCTGGCCCGTGAGCCAATCTCGCTCGAGTCGAATCGCCTGTATTATATGGCCTTCCCGAGAAGTCGGGCTCAATCGCATTTTAAAACACATTTACTCCAACAATTTCAAATATGCGGAAGCGTTTTCGTTCACTACGGTAGGCCTATAAACATTTAAACAATTCATTTACAAAATGGCATACCATGCCTTTCAAAATATTATATAACATTGTTTCGTAATTTACTATTTTAAAATACAAGATAAAGTCATGCTCAAAATTATATTAATGCATATGACCTTGTTATTACCTCAATTCTTTCTCGACTCGCCGACCTTGCCTCTTTTCTGTTCACTATCTATCACTCGGTACCTGCGCAATGGTAAAACAATACGCCAAGCATTTTCATGCTTAATGGTTCTATACAAACCCATTCCTTAGTTTCAGTTTAATTCAAATCATGCAATTTAACAATTCAAAACTTTCAAATCTTTATGGATGATCGATGTAAATACAATACATATACTTGTTCTATATACAATCGCTATGGTTCATCGATCATCCCAAAATACACTTTCATTCAATAAATCATGCATTATCCAACCATGCATTTACAATGCTCTTTTCAATTCCAATATTTCGCCAATCTCAACTCAATTCAAATATGCTCACAAATTCAATTTAGCTTACGCACTAATCTATTGCAATTCAATTCGCCATTAAATCAATTCGCTTATGCCAATCAATCTGGGCTTATGCCCATCGACTTAGTTACGCCAATCAATTCGCTTATGTCCTTAATGAATTTAACCTATGTCTTCGACATACGTGATATCGTGAGTCACCTACACTGGCCTCCGCTGGGTCAAGTGTGTCGGTATAAAACGGTTTTATAACACAGTACGGTCCCGCTGGGCTGCTGAACTGGTTATAACAATCAAATAGTGAACACTACCGATACGGTCCCGCTGGGCTGCTGATCGGAGTGACACATCAATACAATCATTCGCAGTACTGCTAATTTGACCCTTATTGGTATACCAATATATCCTTAATACGAACTAAACGGTTAACATTCTATTAAGAGCATTCAAATCTTTTATAGCAAAGTACAGTATAATATGTACATTTGTATAAATAGTTCACTTTCAATAGTCATGTGATTTTCATATGCAAACATTTTACAATCAATTCCTTCAAATCATTCAAAACAATTCAATATGCTTTTCTTTATGCATTTGGAATGTCTTCAAATATTGAAACGAGAATAGGAAATGTAGAACAAACATGCAAAAACTTGAAACGAGGAATAGAAGCAGATAGGAAAGAACCCAAAAATTGTCAGCCCTTAATTCGTCCTGAATTCGACCTCAACTCGGACTTTCCTCCTCGCGTTAACCCCTAATCCATCACAATATTTCACAATCAAAGAATAACCTAGAAAAATCATTTGTGCACTTAGATTTTTGGTTAGGGTTGATGTCTACCCAATACACTTCAATTTTGCAAAATATTTTGATACACAATTGAGCCATATTTTACCATACATCCTTCACAAAATTATAGCTCTATGAGCTCCATTTCTGCAGAAATTTGAATCATCTAATTTGGATCACCCAAACACAAGTTATGGCATCTTTATGCCAAACTGGTCGGCCCGGTTCACTCGGTTACCTACTATTTTTCTCAATTTCAGGGGTCTTAACTCCATAAATTGGTAATTGTACCTTCTACTCATTTGAATCTATGGTTCTAAGGTTTATTCTCCAATTGGAATTATCCAATTTGGATCAATATAACTCAAGTTATGGAATTTTACATTCAGACTACTCTAATTTGCAAAATGTAAACGCATTTTTCTTGCACATAGCTTTTCTTTGAAGGATTTCGCACTTTGGGGTTACAATTTGTATACCCTTCCTTCAAGTACATTATTCTCCTAGAATTATAGTTTACCCATAAATTTGAATCACTCAATTAGGATGAGTGAAACTAAACTTATGGCCTAAGTACCAAAACTACTCCAAAACACATAACTGTTTCAGAATTGAATCAGAAATTTATCCGAAACAGAGCATCACTTCAACGAATATCTGGGTCCAATTGGGTCCAAATTTGGGTACCATTACTTCATAGAGTTTGTTATACTATAAGTCTAGTGTACTTAGCAATTTGAATCACTCAATTAGGATAATAAATGACCAAGTTATGGCCAAAACAAAAATATGGGTTTGGAAAATTTTTGACAGCATCTCCTTTGAAGCACCATAATTTCCTCTTCGTGATTTTCTTTCAAAACACCTCAAAACTCAAAATAAATCATGTCAATCACTCTTAATAACATCCTAATATCATCCTAAACCAATCACAAGCAAATCCCATGGATGATTTAGGGTTTTCCCCAACTCAAACATCATCATAAAATAAAATTCTAGGGTTTGTGTTCTTACCTTGAATCTCTTTGTTATTCAAGCCCTAGCTTCTTCCTTCAACAATCTTGCCAAATCTTGCACAAATATGGAAGATTGTCCACCAAAAGTTTGATCTCTTCTATACAACCCTAGGTTTTCTCCTCTTTTTGCTCTCTCCTTTTCCTCTTCAAATACGTTTTGTCTAAGTGTGGTGTTCTAAGACCATTTTTGGTCTCTATGTCAAACTCCTCAACAAGGCCTTTGGTCAGACCTACAAAAAGCCCCATTTAATTCCCAAGCCTCTTAGACCAAATTTTTGTCTTTAAATCAAAATCCTCATATAAGGCCTTGGTTGGCCTACAAAGCCCATTTGAACTTGAGTTATCCCCATAATGCTATATAGCCCATACATCCTTCTATTTGCACTTCAAATTTTCCCATATTCACTCTTAGACACACAAACATATTCACAAATGACCTTTATGTCCTGATTTTATAAGTTTCAACTTTTTCCCTTGACACTTGGGTAAATTTCCGTGTTCAATCTTTTAAATCATTTATTAGATAACAATCAATATTCATTTAACAATTTTTGGAAATACCCAAGTTTGACTCAATTTATACCCGAATATATAATAAAATAATAAAAAAAAATTAGGTTATTTTTGGGGCGTTACAACTCTCCCCCACTTAATAAAATTTCGTCCTCGAAATTTACCTTAGTTAAATAGTTGCGGATATTGTTGCCGCATCGCTTCTTCACTCTCTCCCAAGTGGCTTCTTCCTCGTTTTGTGGTTTCTCCACAACACTTGGGATCAACGGAATCTTCTGTTCGCTAGCCTTCTTTCACTTCTCGAGCCAAGATCTCTACTGGCTCTTCTTCATATGTCAAATCCGGTCTAAGCTCAATTGTCTCAAGAGACTACATGTGATGGGTCTGATCGGTACCTCCGTAGCATGGACACATGAAATACATTATGGATCTTCTCCAAGTCCGGAGGTAATGCTAATCTATATGCCACTGGACCCACTTTTTCGATCACTTCATATGGGCCAATAAATCTAGGGTTCAACTTGCCCTTTTTCCCAAATCTCATCACCTTCTTCCAAGGCAATACTTTCAAAAACACTTTTTCCCCGATCTCATAACGAATATATTTTCTTTTCATGTCAGCATATGATTTCTGTCTATCGTTTGCCACTTCTACTCTCTAATCATTTCACTTTTCTTCGCCTCAGATTGCCTGTACAATTACTTTCTTTTCACTCAATTCCATCCAACACAACAGTGTTCTACATTTTCTTCCATATAAAGCCTCATAAGGTGCCATTCTAATACTCGATTGGAAACTGTTTTTGTACACAAATTCAACTAAAGGAATGTGACAATCCCAACTACCCTCATAGTCGATCACACAACTCCTTAGCATATATTCCGTAACTGGATCACTCTTTCTCGACCGCTCCATCCGTCGTTGTGTGGAACGGGCCAGATCAAATTCAGTCAAGTGCCCATGTCTCTTGCAATTTTCCCCAAAAATCTAAGTAAACCTCAACTTCAACCGAAATAATGGATATATGAATCCCATGTAACCGAACTATTTCGAGCATAATGCTCCTCGCTAGCTTGTCATGAATAATACTCATTGGTATGAAGTGAGCTGACTTGGTCAATCGGTCCACTACGACCCAAATTGAGTCATGCTTTCACCATGTCAATGGTAACCCAACTACAAAATCCATGGTAATTTGGTCCCATTTCCACTCCAGATTTAACAGTCAGAATCATCCCATAACTTCGATGTTTCCGCTCTTTACTTTTCGCGTACCTCAAACACTTGGTTACAAACTCTTATACATCTCTGTGCTACCGAGATGGATAGCAAAAGATCCATTATGTGCCTCTTCAAGTATGGCTTTTCTCAAATCATTATCATTGGGTATACAAACCCGATCTTTATAATACAAAACTCCATCTTCATTTACCTCAAACTCGGTTTCTTTACCATCTCCAATCTGTTTTTTACTATGGCAGAAATTTTTCTCATCATCCATTGTGTGCCTCTAGCAATTAGTTTAACATATTCGGTCTCGTTATCAATTATGCCACTACGGTACCATCGCCTGATAATGACAAATAGGCATTCAACGCTCGAAACGTTTGCACTGTCTTTCTACTCAAAGCGTCGGCCACTACTTTAGCCTTTCCCAGGTGATAATCAATCACGCAGTCATAGTCTTTTATCAACTCCATCCTTCTACGTTGTCTCAAGTTAAGCTCTCGTTGTGAGGGCAAATACTTAAGACTCTATGATCGCTGTAGACAAACACTCTCTCCATACAAATAATGTCTCCACTTCAGCAAATACAATCAAGGCTAATTCTAAATCATAAAGGGTAGTTCTTTTATGCAAGGCTTCAACCGTCTTCAAGCATAGTCTACCACTTTACCCTTGCATTGTGGACACATCCAAGTCCATTTAGTGACGCATCACTAAAATCACATATTCTCTATCGTTGTGTCGGTTGAGTAGAACCGAGCCTCTACTAGGAATGTTTTCAACTTATCAAAACTTCTTTTGACATTTTTCACTCCATTCATACTTACATTTTTCTCGAAGGTCTCGTCATCTAGGGCTGCAGCCATAGAAAACCCTTAACAAATCTTCTAGTATCCTCACAAATTCAGAAACTACGTGACCAGAACATATATATATATATATATATATTTTTAGTGGCTTCCATTCGACAACCACTTCTATTTTCTTTGGATCCACTCGGATTCCTTCTTTCGATACAACGTGCCTAAGAAAGGGACACTTCATTCAACCAAAACTCACACTTCGTCGCCAGATACAATCGCTTCTTTTCTCAAAAGTCTTAACACTACTCTGTGTGTGTCATGACTTTCCTGATCTTTTGAATACACAAGAATGTCGTCTATGAACACTATGACAAACTGATCCACATACGGTCGGAAAACACAATTCATTAGGTCCATGAAAGCCGTTGAAACATTTGTCAACCCAAACGGCATTACAAGGAACTCAATCAAATCTCCCAAAAATTCATACCTTCGTATTTTGCTAGGACAATCTCTATACACTCTCCCTTGGCCACCCTCGACCCTAAGGGAACTTATACCACTCATGTTTGTCCTATTAAGACCAGCAAGATCCGCGTTAGAGTCACGTCATCCTTTATATGCAAATGCAATGCGTGTCAAAAAAAAATTTCAAAATCATTTATAAACAATTTCAAAATCATTTTGTAGAACCGCCTAAACCTAGGCTCTGATACCACTAAATGTAACACCCATTTTAAAACACATTTCACTCCAACCATTTCAAATATGCGGAAGCGTTTTCGTTCACTACGGTAGGCCTATAAACATTTAAACAATTCATTTACAAAATGGCATACCATGCCTTTCAAAATATTATATAACATTGTTTCGTAATTTACTATTTTAAAATACAAGATAAAGTCATTCTCAAAATGATATTAATGCATATGACGGAGCATACTCCTCAATTCTTTCTTAGTGACTCTACGCTTCTCGACCTTGCCTCTCTTTCTCCTCGTCTCACTATCTATCACTTCTACCTCGCGCACGGTAAACAATACGCTAAGCATTTTCATGCTTAGTGGTTCTATACAAACCCATTCCTTAGTTTCAGTTTAATTCAAATCATGCAATTTAACAATTCAGTACCAAATCTTTACATGGATGATCTATGTAAATACAATAAATATACTTCGTTTCTATATACAATCGCTATGGTTCATTGATCATCCCAAAATACACTTTCATATTTTCAATAAATCATGCATTAATCAAATCACATTTACAATGCTCTTTCAATTCCAATATTTCAATCTCAACTCAATTCAAATATGCTCACAAATTCAAAGTATGCAATTCGATTCATTTTAATTCAATTCCGCTATGAAAATCAATTCGCTTATGCCAATCAATTCGTTATGCCCAACACCCGCTTATGCTAATCAATTCAGATATGCCCTTAATGAATTTAACCTATGTCTTCGATATACAGATATCAGAGTCACGGCATCTGGGCCCCGCTGGTCAGCAGCTCTGATAAAAACGTTTTATACACAAGACGTCCCGCTGGGTCGCTTAACCGGGTTATAACAATCAAATAGTGAACACTACCAATACGAACCTACGGGTCGATCGGAGTGACACACTAATACAATCATTCGCAAGAGATCGCGACTCGAATCTCGTCGCAGATATCAATATATCCTTAATACTAACTGTGTTAACATTCTATTAAGGGCGTTCAAATCTTTTATAGCACAGTACAGTACATTTGTATAAATAGTTAACTTTCAATAGTCATGCGCTTTTCGTATGCAAACATTTTATAATCAATTCTTCAAATCATTCAAACAATTCAATATGCTCTTCTTATGCATTTGGAACAAGCCTTTCAAATATTAATGAATAGGAATGTAGAACAAACATGCAAAACTTGAAATGAGGAATAGAAGTAGATAGAACAAACCCAAAAAGATTGTCGTCCTTTAATTCCTGTCCTCGGAATCTCGACCTCAACTTGGACTTTCCTCCTCGTTAACCCCTAATCCATCACACATATTTCACAATCAAAGAATAAACTGAAAATCATTTGTGCGTTTCTAGGATTTTTGGTTAGGTTGATGTCTACCAATAATACACCTTCACTTGCCAAATTTTCGATAATTGGTTCATATTTTTCTCTCATACATCCTTCACAAAAATTATAGCTCTATGAGTCTATTTTTATTAGAAATTTGAATCATCTAATTTGGATCACCCAAACACAAGTTATGGCATCTTTATGCCAAACTGGTCGGTATGCCCGGTTCACTCGGTTACCTACTATTTTTCTCAATTTCAGGGGTCTTAACTCCATATATTGGTAATTGTACCTTCTACTCATTTGAATCTATGGTTCTAAGGTTTATTCTCCAATTGGAATCATCCAATTTGGATCAATATAACTCAAGTTATGGAATTTTACATTCAGACTACTCTAATTTGCAAAACAGAAACAGATTTTTCTTGCACATAGTTTTCCTTTGAAGGATTTCTGGGCACTATGGGGTTACAATTTGTATACCCTTCCTTCAAGTACATTATTCTCCTAGAATTCTAGTTTACCCATAAATTTGAATCACTCAATTAGGATGAGTGAAACTCAACTTATGGCCTAAGTACCAAAACTACTCCAAAACACATAACTGTTTTAGAATTGAATCAGAAATTTATCCGAAACAGAGCATCACTTCAACGAATATCTGGGTTCAATTGGGTCCAAATTTGGGTACCATTACTTCATATAGTTTGTTATACTATAAGTCTAGTGTACTTAGCAATTTGAATCACTCAATTAGGATAATAAATGACCAAGTTATGGCCAAAACAAAAATATGGGTTTGGAAAATTTTGACAGCATCTCCTTTGAAACACCTCATAATTTCTCTTTTTCGTGATTTTCTTCCAAAACACCTCAAACTCAAAATAAATCATGTCAATCACTCCTAATAACATCCTAATATCATCCTAAACCAATCACAAGCAAATCCCATGGATGATTTAGGGTTTTCCCAACTCAAACATCATAAAAATAAAATTTAGGGTTTGTATTCTTACTGAATCTCTTTTGTTATTCAAGCCCTCAGACTTTTCCTTCAGTTAATCTTCACAAATTCGTACAAATATGGAAGATTGTCCACCAAAAGTTTGATTCTTCATACAACCCTAGGTTTTCTCCTCTTTGCTCTCTCTCCTTTCAACACGTTTTACTAAGGTGGTGTTCTAAGACCATTTTTGGTCTTTATGTCAAAACTCCTCAAATAAGGCCTTGGTTGACCTACAAAGCCCATTTGGACTTAAGTCTCTTAGACCAAATTTTGGTCTTTAAATCAAACTCCTCATATAAGGCCTTGGTTGGCCTACAAAGCCCATTTGAACTTAAGTTATCCCCAAAATGCTATATAGCCCATACATCCTTCTATTTGCACTTCAAATTTTCCCATATTCACTCTTAGACACATAAACATATTCACAAATGACCTTTATGTCCTGATTTTATAAGTTTCCACTTTTGCCCTTGACACTTGGGTATATTTCCGTGTTCAATTTTTTAAATCACTTCTATCGATAACAATCAATATTCATTTAACAATTTTCGAAATACCTAAGTTTGGCTCATAATTTATAATTCGAATATATAATAAAATAATAAAAAATAGGTTATTTTGGGTGTTACACTAAACTCAGCCATTGGCTCATTAATCTCGTCGAGTCGAATTATTCTCATGGCTATATGGACTTTCGAAGGCCGAGCTCTTCAAAACTCGGGTCACGAGGCTTCACGGGTCGACCGGCCTGAGCTAAACTTACTCTTAGGCTTCCGTGCCCTGGGGCCGAATACGAGCTTTTCAAATCTAAGCCACGAGGCTCTACTGGCTAATCCGCCTGAGCCATCGAGGCGCCGCTGACTTCCACTTGGAAAGATGGCAGCGTCTTACGCCGGGCTTCATGGCAGAATTGAATGATCAGTGATTTCGAGTATCAACCCATGTAATGCATGATCACTCACATGAGTCTATCAACTTTATGTGAATCGAATCCGTATGTAGATGAAGCCAAGGCTCGGGTCGTCTCCTCGTGGGGTCCGCCAGGATTCTCGGGGCCGCCGTCCCGGGCTCCGATGGTCCTCCGCCCGTAGAGTTGTGTTTTCCTGCTCCCTTTACGGGAGTTGCGTTATTCCCAGCTCCCTCGTCCAATGACTAAATCGTGCCGTGAATGCATCCTGAGAGGGCGGTACTTAAAGAAGAATTTTTAGCATCAGCTCTATTTTCTCCTTCTTCCTCCTCTCTTCTTTCCTCCTTTCCTTCTCTTTCGTCTCTCTTTCTACACTCTTCCTCTCCCTCTTTCCTCTCTTTCTTCTGAGATTTTCTCTATTTTGAGGGGACTGCTTGTACTGTTCATTCCCGAGATGTAAGGGATGGCACTGCTGATTGTAATCAATTGTACCTTTATTGTAATAAAGAACAATATTTTTTTTTTGGCGCACAAATTTGTGTATTCTCGATGCAACTTTCATGGTGTTCCCGTCGAGTCAGTCTCTGCTTTTCTTTAATGAGATGCCCCGCTTGATTTATGAGGACATTAAACAAAATAATCAACAAACACACAAACCGTCATCTGAAAGCTGATGATACTTTATTAAAGATTACAATCCGAGGTCTACTGATAAAAACGCTTAACGTGCTCAGCGTTCCAAGAATGAGGCAGAAATTTTCCTTCTTCCGTCTGGAGTTCGTAATTACCCGGTCTGACGATGCGAGATAATGCATATAGGGGCCTCTCCCGCTGGCCCCAAGCCCATGTGTTGGATTTTTCCTGCAGGTGCAGGAGCTTTTTTAAGACTCAGTCACCAAAGCCAGAACTCCCGGTTCGACTTTTCGTCGTAGCACTACTGCCTTCCTTGTTGGGTCTTCACGCTTTAGACCTCGATCACGCTTTTCATCTAGGAGGTCTAGGGTTTAGCTAGAGCCTCTTCGTTATGTTCCATGCTTGCCAATTCAACTCTCGGGACTTTAATCCCATTCGATGTGGCCACCCGCCTGCCAAAAGCCAGAGTAACGGGTTTCCTAAGTTGTGACTACAATGTAGTTCTCAGATGCCCATAACACTCTCGGGGAGGTATTCTACCCATTTGCCTTTAAGATCTTCCAATTTGGTCTTCAATGCTGCTTTAAGGGTTCTAATGGTGACTTCGTCGCCATTAGATCATGGATGAGTCAGGGATCAGTAGTAGTTCTGATCCCAGCTCCCAGACAAAAAAATCCCCAACTCAGATTATCGAATTGCTTCCATCGTTCGACACCGCAGCTCTCGATACCAAACCTGCATATTATGGAACGCCAAACGAAGTTGCGTATCTTCTGTTTTGTGATAGTAGCCAAAGGTTCGATTTCAGCCCATTTGGTGAAATAATCCATTGCTATAATGATAAATTTGCATTGGCCCGTTCCAATGGGCAGAGGTCCCAGTATGTCCAACCCCCACCGCCGAAAAGGTCAGGGCCTGTGGGATCACGCCGTCGCTCCTGGAGGAGGTGAGAGATTTTGGCGTGCTCCCCGACAAATTTTGCATTTCCGACCAGTTCCGTCGTGATCTCCGAGCATCAGGCCAAAAGAGTATCCCCGTTTTAAGGCTTCGCCAACGCCCGAGCCCGATGTGATTTCCTCATACACCTTCATTGTACTTCTCAAGATTAGCTCAGCCTTTCCCCAATGCACTTGAGGATGGGTGTGAAAAACCTCGCTTGTAAAGCTTCCCGATGAATAGTAAACCCGTCGACCGCCCTAAGCTTAGAAGCCTTTTCTGGGCCATTGCAGTGCCCTTCCATTAAATAGTCCCAAATGGGGTCCATCCAAATTCAACCCTGACATGACAGGAGACTTCCCGTTATGTAGATCATGAGCCCCGTAAGGTGCTCGACAGCTAGTCCGAGATCTTCTCGAGGCTCTGCCGCTTCTAGGGCATCCGCTCCGTATGTCCGACCGAACTAGCACTAACTTCCTCGCAGAATTCCCCGTGACCTTGAGGTATGGGATCATTTTTCCTTGGCCTCAGAGGTGTCTTCACTGTTTTACTACCAACTCCGGAGTCACCGGTGACACTGTCGGTCTACTTCCATTGAATGGGCGAGGTTGAGTCTAGAGATGACAAATTTCACTTGGCCTCGCTGCTGGAGACTCGAACCCAATCCAGTGCATACTGACATTCATTCCTTCCTCGGGAGCTCGTATCATTCCAAGACCGCCTCCCTGAGCATTGGCGCCCGTCTACGACAGCCTTCCAAATGGGGGAGGTCAGCGTCAAGTTGGCATCCTCGGCAAGCTTTGCCGAGGTGAATTCCATGATGAAATCTGTCAAGACCTGCCCCTTTATTGCAGTTTTTGGTTTATATCTGATGTCGAACTCGCTCAACTCTAAGGCCCACTTCATCAATCTTCCCAAGGTCTCTGGTTTGTGTAGCACTTGCTTCATTGGGTATTCTGTTGGAACTTTAATGGTATGAGCTTGAAAGTAAGGGCGGAATTTCCCTGCTACGGTTACTAACGCCAGGATTAGTTTCTCCATCCTTGGATACCTCTCCTCTGCTCCTCTCAGAGCTCGGCTGCAATAGTAGTCTTGATGTTGTACTCGGTCTTTGTCTCTGATAAGGACTTTCGGGCCGATCAAGAAACTGAATCGCTGTGCACAGAGTAAGGAGTTCCCTTTTAGAGGGGCTTACTCGTAATGGGGAGAGCCTGGCGAAGTTTTCACGCCGAGAACGCCGTAATGTGTATCCCATTGAAAAGCTTTCTTTAGAACTCGAAGTGTTGGTTAGACATTTATTGCTGGCCTTGACACAAATCGCTTAACGCGCTATTCTTCCGCTAGACGTTGGACTTCTTTTTATGCCTTGACATGATAGTATGTCGAGCAATGCCTTTATCTTGTCTCGATTTCCATTTTAATTCTGGGTTGTTGACTATTATAAAACCCAAGAATTTTCCGACTGAGACTCCAAAAGCGCATTTAGCTGGATTCAACTTCATGTTGTACTCTCTCAGGATCTGGAATGCTTCGGACATATGAGCTATGTATTTCCTGGGCCGTGGTTGGATCGACCAACATGTCATCTATACCTCCCACAGACATGCCCCCATCCGCTTCTCGAACATCCCGTTCACCAACCTCTCGTAGGTAGCTCAGCTTTTTAGCCCAAAGGGCATTACTGATAGTAATAGGTCCAGTTCCACTAATGAGGTATTTTTCTCGTCGTTGGGATCCATGCTGATCTGGTTGTAGCCAGAGAAAGCATCCATGAAACTCGAGAGTCACTAGGATCTGGCTGTGGCATCTACTATGAGGACAATCAGGGCGTGAGGAAAAATTATCTTTTGTGCATGCTCCTGACGCCGCTAGAAGCCGATGCGTAGCCGCCATTTGCCGCTTCGCTTTTTACGAGTACGACAAGGCCAAACTATCCAGGCACTCCACCTCTGATCGCTCCTCGCCCGGGAGGAGCTCACGACCCTCCTCATTGACGTTGCCTTTCCTGAGCCGAAACTCCTCTTTCGCTGATCTGTTTGAAGAAATTTGACTCCGACGCTTTAGTCCTGTGGAGTGATTATTATAGGATCAATCCTTCCCATATCCTCCAAATTTTCCACGTGAAGACATCCTTAGCTGCGTGTTTCAAGAAGTGTGGGTAAGGAGGCTTCGAGGTCTCCGCAAGCTCGGGAGCCGCGTAGCGAGGTGTTCAGTATTATCAGCCCAATCGTACAGCCCAAATTTTCCTCTGAGGGCTCAGTCGGGTATTTACCCTGTCATGCATGCCCAGCCTGGCCCACGATATGTTGTCGACCACTTTTTGCTTCACGGATGCCGAGTAACACTCCCTGGCCACGCGCTGGTCTCCTCGAACCATTCTACTCCACACTCGGTGAGAAACTAATCATCATGTGGTGTTGAGGGGATGGCCTTTATGGTGTTGAGAGAGGGTTTGCCCAACAACATATTATAAGTAGATGGGGCATCTACTATGAGAAACTTCACTGCCGTTGTTGCCTGGCACGGGGGGTCTCCTAAAGTGAGCACTAACTGTATTAACCCCAAAGGTAACACTTTCTCTCTAAAGAATGCTCGTAGGTGGGTGCTGACTGGTTCCAACTTCTCCCTTCCGATGCCCATCCCAATGTCGACGCTAAGATGATGTCAGTCGAACTCCATTGCTCCATAAGGACCCTGGATTGCGCTTTTGTTAGCCACAACTGCTTCCTTATCACCAAAGCGATCGCTGTAGCGCCTGCATCCCTCCTGTGTCCAACCGAGAATGTTATGGTCAGTGAGCAGTCGGAGGCGGGCCTGACACCAGTTATACTCCATTACTCCCCAATCCGATGCTACGCAAGTGAGCCTTCCCGCAGCGCCCGACACCCCACCTCCCCGCAAATCCTCTCGAGACATCACGCGCGAATCTCCATGCGGCTGTCAAGCCGGAGTCACGTCATCGAGGTGGTGGCACGCGCCCTCGACTCGACCTTTAGAGGCTACGGCGGCGAGATACCCACGCCGAATCAAATATTCTATTTCCTTCCCCGAAGTCGCGATAATCGCCCATTCTGGCCCGTGGTCCCGTGGAACTCAGCAACACCCTCGTTATCTCTTGCAGGAATCACCATCCGACGGCCATCTCAAACCGTTCATAAACGCACTCGCAAGCAAGACCGCGATATCGCATTGTCAGGAACCGAGGTGAATACCACGCCTTGCACTGGTCAGTGGCCTTCAGCGTGGTTCCTGACGCCCGCGCTCCTTCGGGACCGCTTCTCCGTCTTCTGGGATCTCTCCCTCGTTCTTTGTCTCTTAGTGGCTTCGCCTCTGCTCACAGTCCTCGCTTTGTGGGTTAAAGAGCTTCCTTTCTTGGATATGAGGGCTTCTACGCCATTTATGTACTTTTCCGCTTTAGGCGAGCACTCTCACTATGCCGTCGCGATTCGGAGATGGAAAACACACCTTTTTACCGCACTCCCAACCTGGCTCATGAATGTAGTGACAGTGGTCCTCTCTGCTCGGTATATCTAAATTTCAAGGACTCGTATTGAACCTCCTGGACATAAGACCTCGTGCTTTCGCAGGTCTCGCTTTGGTGGTCAAGTATGATAATCACTTCCCGTATGTTCTAGCCTCACCTGAAGTGGGATCAACATGATGATAGAGCCTTCGAACGGTGAGATCGACGTATGGTGGGAGCTCCGCAAGCCAACGCCTCGGGCCTTTTAGCGTGATAGCGAAGGCTCTACACCGTACAGGGTCCTAATACCCATGTAGCTCCATTTGATTCTTATAGCAGATGATCGACTCCGGATCCTTCCTGGCACCCATCGGCGCTCTACCTATGATTCGAACTTTGTCGAAGCGGGGGAATGGAGCACCTCTACTGTGAACGGACTCAAATGTTGCAATCAGGTGTCTTATAGGAATTGTATCACTCACACTTTTACGGTTTGAAGCTCCATGAGGCCCCTTGAACCTTCGCTCTCCAGCGATCGCTTCCCATTCCCTTGTCAGAGGTGGTTCATCATTTCCCGACGCCTCCCCTGAAAAGGCTTCTTTGCACTCCTCCTAAAGGCAGGTTCTGCGCCCCCCGGCTCGGCCGGGATTCTCGCTTTCTTCGTTTGCATCTCAGAGGACCTGAGGTGTGGCCCGCCTCTCGAGGGGTGGTGTTACGGTCTTCCCGGGTTTGTCGTGCTTCCGCGGGGGATGACCGCTTGGCGAGTTGCTCTAACTCTCCTATCAGCGCCAATCGGGGTGAGACGGCGCCTCCACTTCGCCCAGCGGCTTGTACGCCTCAATCTGCCGTTGGGGCTCGCTATCCACGCCGCCCGCCTAGTCTTGCATCCTTTGAGAATCGCGCCGCTCGCCAGGCTCCGAGTTGATACCATCACGCCGAGAGGTCACTTTATTTGTGAAGGAAATTGTCGTTCCTACGCATTCGCCACAACCGATGATGCCTTTCTTTCAACCCAATCAGTCGAGGTGTTAGTACCACTCGCCGACTAACTGCTGGCCACACCGGCCGGCTCTAGACGCGCCGGACTCATCTCGTGCACAGAAAACAGGTGCTGGATTCCATGGGCTCGCCCCGTCACGCCCTTTGACGCCAGTCGGCCTCCTCCCCGATGAGAGAAAAGATCAATCGCTGTATAATGAATGTTCCACGACCTTTCACCGATGGGGTGGTCCGGGTATTTATAGTATATGTTTTCCAATCGGGATGGCAAGGCGATTCTATTGATGGTTGTTTTCTTTCCTTATCGCTGTCGACACAAGTGCGACAATTGGAAAGCGCTATTGAGAATATCCTATTTCCTTATTGGTAGAGATTTGGTTTGATTTACGGTGATATGAGCTCTTGTTTTGGGCCTGATACTGGGGATGTCAATAAGGGCCTATCGCTAGTACTCGCCCGCTTTTAACTCCCGCTCAGCTCGCGGTCTCGGGGCCTCGCGCACTCATTATTTCAAACCCCATCAATGCTCAACTTGTCAATTGTATCATGATACACCCTTCATGATATTGCTTTTGTGAGCATAGCAGCCAATTAACTTTTAGATTGGATAAATGGAAACTGTACAATTTTTTTTATCAAGTTTCTCCTTGATGAAATGACGATCTACCTCAACATGTTTCAGGGCATCATGTTACCAAGATTTAAGTAATGCTCTCATGGATTGCTTTATTATCACACTAAAGCTTCATAGGCTGCATAATCCATCCCCAAATCTTTCAATACGTCTTAATTCGGGAGCAACATTTCGCACAACTCAAATATTCCTCGAAATTCAGCTTCAGCGCTTGATCTTGCCACAACCTTCGGCTTCTTGCTTCTCCAAGAGACGAGATTGCCTTCAATAAACATAAAATAACTTGATGTTGATTTTCTAGTTGTCTGGTCACCTGCCCAATCAGAGTCTGTGTATCCTTCAATGTTTGAAACATCATTTTTAGAAAAGAAGAACTTTCCTATACACTTCAAATATCTGAATCGGAGCAGATCAGCTCTCATGTTCTTCACTCGTGAATGCATAAATTGACTTACAACACTTATGGCATATGGAGGTTCAGCCTTATATGGGATAAGTAGGATTAATCCTTCCAACCAGTCGCTAAGAATTCATTTTTATCAGTTGCTGGTATTTGATTTGCAGAATCCCAAGCTTATGATTCATTTCTATGGGCGCCTTCCACTGCTTACAATCGTAGCATCTTATACTTTAGTGCAAGGAGATTCAACACATATTTTCTAGAAAGAAAAATTTCATGCTTCGACCTTGCCACCTCAATCCCTAAGAAGTATTTGCTCGCCACATCCTCTTTCTATCAAACTAATAGCCAAATATTCTCTAGTATTTACATTTCAAATGAATCATCTCCTGTTAATACCATATCATCAACATACACTATCAATATTGTTACTTTTCCTTCTTATGTTTTATAAACAAAGTGATAATGGAAATTTTAATATAATATGTAACTACTGCTTTATTACTACCAAAACTCCCAAACCATGCCCTTCTAGGTGATCGTTTACCCATATAGGGAACTTTTTCAAATTTACATACTTCTTATTTTCAGCGCATGAACTATTTTTGATACTGAGTGTAGCCCATGTAGACTTCTTTCTTCCAAGTCTCCACAGAAAGCCTTTTAACATCGGATTGTTTCATGGGCCAATCTCGATTTGCAACTATAGAAATAATAATTCTAATGGTATTTATCTTGGCTACTGGTGCAAAAGTGTCTTGGTAATCTATTCCACACCTTGTGTTGCCACCAATCTCGCTTTATACTTATCAATGCTTCCATCCGCTTCGCCTACTGTGAACACTCCCGTGACGCCCCAAACCCAAGTGGCCACAAGGCCTTTTTTATTTTTATTTATTATTATTTTTAACAAAGGTCCATGAATGTGAGATTGGTGCACAAAGGTCCATGAATAGTAACCCAAACAATGCATGACATAGTACACTGTCACAGGTCTGTCGTGTGCACAATGCACGCACACTACGCTTTGTTGCGCGCACGCCGCGCCATCCTAGCTTCACGCCTTGTCGCAACACATGAAACTCTGTCGCGAGATGGGACTGTGCAGGCTTTGTCACGATAAGGAAAACTCTGTTACGACAAGAGTCCTTGAGAAGTCTGTCGCGACTGAGATTCCTCTGTCGCGACATAAAACATTGTAACGCCTATCGCGACAGAGAATTCTCTATCGGGACATAACTCTTCTCCACTGCGCACCGCTTCACACAAGTATGATTGTTTCGGGCGACATGTTTCACACGCCAGTCTCCTCACGGCGACACAGATCATCGACACCAAAAGGCCAAACCTTGTCGCGACACTAAGTTCTCTGTCACACAAAGCGCAGCCATTTGTCGCGGGACAGTGGAACCTTCGTCAACAGAAATACCTAAGGAGGTCACGCTGACAGTCTCCCGTGAATGCCCGCTACAGGTCCCCGTCAGGCGCGGCAGTCGCCTCGCAGCATGTCGCACTCCTTCCGGGCCATACACCACCGCAAAGGTCGCCACCTGCTAAGGCCGAAATGGGCAAGAGCCCATCCCCTACTCGGATCCCCCAAGACTCTTTGGTTCGACACATTCTCAAATCAACATAAATTAGCCTTATTACTACAAGGCTTATCAAATTAGAAAACTCCGCCAAATGTATCTATTATACAAAAACGAAGGTTTAACAACAATTTGTCTTCACCACAAATTACAAACCGGTCTTCTACCCAGAATTTACAAAATACAAAAACAAGGCCATATATCTAAATTTTCTATTTCGCCACTAGGTCCTCAGATGCGTCCCATCCCCAAGTGTACCTTCAGTCCTGAAATTGTTATTCCCACGACGGGTTGAGCAATGCCCACTAGTTGAACTTTCCTACATAGGTTACTTCCCACCTAAGTGCTCATACAATGGAAACCACACAAGCATTCAAGAAAACTATGCATATCCCTTTACTAATGTCTACATGCCCTGCCCCATGCTCTCAGTCCTCACCCTAATTTCTCTACTACTACGCATTTTCCATGTATGAAATTGCTTTCAAAACAAAGATATTTGTTTTATTTTATGACAACCTTCCGATATATATATATATATATATATAGTTATATATATATATATATATATATATATATATATATATATATATATATATATATATATTAGTGATATACTCGATAAATAATTATGTAATAACCTTCGATATATATTAGTGGACATACTCCGATAAATAATTATGTGGACAACCTTCCGATATATATTAGTGGACATACTCCAATAAATAATTGTTGGTCAACCCTCCGAAATCATGTCATGTACTTACACCTACGGTTCGATGGTGCCTCCGTGCATATGAAATGCAATATGCCATTCTCATGCTATTTATTGTTAATATATCATCTTTTATATCTTAACATTCTTAACACACAATTAACATGTTATTCATCTTTAGCAATAACATAAAACAACACACATTGGCCAATAAACAACTCGGCAATCCATCTGGGTGCCCAGAAAGCAAGCTTTCTGAGCTCAGCTAGAACCGCGGCGAACCGCAATCCAATCGACGTGAGAAAACAATCCCTGAAATCCCAGCACTTAGTCCTAGATCTTTAGGACTGAAATGCACGGCCATTTCGGCCCCAAATATCCCAACCATTCGGATGACTCTTAGCCAAAGACTAAACCAAGTAGGAGAAAACCCCTACCTCTTGGATTTTGTCAAAACTCCCGATTCCGTCTCGTCACGAAGCTCTTGAAAGTTAGCTTCCTCTTTCTCCGCCTGAAACCGCGGTCCGTCCTTGGGGAAATTTAGAGAGAATGTAGAGTTTCTTTCTCTAGAGTTCTCTCCTTTTCTTTTATTTCCTTTTTCCTCTCTTTCCCTTCTCTCCCATCCGGTTTGGTCAAGCTTGGGTCAAGTGAATGTCTCTCGCTTGCCACAATGTCACTAAACAGTGGCTCTCCTTGGATTACCCTTATCACCTTATCAATCGCTGGATTCTCATCCGATCATGTGTTCTGCATGTCACTCCTATGTCCCTTGAGCTTATTGTTTTAGTCATCCTACACTTGACACATCGCGCCTGTGTACTCGTGCGTGCGAGTTCGTCTGACCCTCGGTACCTTGAAGCGTGAAATTAGGTGTCTTTGGGGTCGATGGGGTAATGTGGTAGCTAGATTTCGCGAGACGATTAGCAGGGGAAGTTTATTTCGTCATCCCAGATCACAAATTTTTGGTTTTTGGCCAAGAGTGCCGTTTCTGCTATCTTAGAAATTTTGAATTTTACTGGGTTTACAAACACTATGTACATCCAATTGTCTTCCATTCCTTTAGGTAGTGAAACAAGTTCTAGTAACGCATTTTTTATAGAACTTTCATCTCTTCATTCATTGCCATTGTCCATTTGGGGTCTTCCAAAGCTTCTTGTACACTACTAGGAATAAATATAATAGATAATTGATTAACACTAAGTGCATAAGATTCAGACAACCTATGAGATGATATATAGTTACTAATTGGGTATTTTGTATTGGCTTTGAGATCAGGTTCATACCGTTTCCTTGGAACCCCTCTATTTGACCTTTGTGGATATCCGTTGTACTTTCTGAAAATAGGTAGGGATTAGACTCATTAGACAATGGATTTGAAATTGCACGAGGAAGACATTCTCAGTTAATTCTTCGATTAATGGCACAAACATGGGCTTTCTAGTATGGCCTTGATGGTGCTTCGGATAAATCAATGAAGCGATCACACTCACTTTCAACCATGTTATCCCACCCTTGTTGGACCCTCATTTTCAATCTTTGCTTTGATGCTTTCACCCTCTGCTTTGTTTTCCAGTCTTTGGCAAAAGCTTTTCAACATGTCTTCTAGTTCTACAAATCACTTCCATCCTCCATCTTGTTGTTGAACATTCCCTTCAACTAAATTCTCCTTGAGAATGTTTAGAGCTCCCCATGTATATTATGGTTGATTCATGGAAGGAGGCATCAAAAGTCACATAATTTACGAGTTTGTGGATCATAACACCTTCTAACCTTTTTGAAGTTCCGAATGTCCAATGAAAACACAACGTTTGGCACATGGATCAAGCTTAGTTCGTAAACTTTTTGGAATGTGTGCATAAGCAGTGCAGACTTCGTGGTTGAGATTAGAAAGATGAGGAACTGAAATGCTTGATTGCATTTTTTGTTGGGGAGTTTGAAAATCTATCACTCGTGAAGGAGTTCCATTATAATGATATAAGCTGTAGATTTTATTGCTTCTCCCCAATAAAACCGAGGCATGTTCATACCAAAAAGTGAAGCATGAACTATCTCTAAAAGTTACCTATTTTTTCTCTCAGCAAGTCCGTTTTGTTGTGGGGTGTAGTGCGGGGAGGTTTGATGTGAATTCCATGAATATTGAAGAAAAATTTCAAAGAAGCATGCATATACTCAGTACCATTGTCGATTGGAGTACGAATGCGCTTTTTGATGTGATTCATACCATCTTGTGAAACCTTTGAAAAGTGAAGCACACCTCACTTTTTTTATTAATAAAGACACCCAATCATTCTTGTACATTCATCGATAGTATTTATAAAATAACAGACTTCGAAAGAGATGGGAATTTTTGTCGAACCTAAACATCAAAGTGAATCACCCTTGAGTTACAGAATTTTATTCAAACTTGGTAAATAAGATGTCTGATGGCTCTTAACTATCTCACAAATGTCACAATGAAAGTCGAAATCATTTAGAGTTGAAAAAAGGTGTGGTTGTAATTTTTTAAGATAACCAAATGAAAGGTGTCCACAATACGTGATGCTATAACCAAACATTCTCCGTGTCTTGTCTTCATTGGTAGCGGTTGCTTGAATGATATTTTGTCCCTCAATTTTTGTAAATTCAAAAGTTCCTTGTCCTTGTAACCAGAATCTTCCAAGTTAGGATGTCTGAAATACCGCAAAGTGGGCCAAAAGTTATAATACAAGAAAGTATTAAGGTAATTTGGGACGGATAAAGGTTATATTCGAGATGGGACTCTGAGAATAGTAGCCAATGTAAAATTATCCAGTCAAGGTAAAGACCCTTCCCCAATAATATGAGGAAGTACAACTATTCGCAGTGGAAATGACAGATTGAAAGAAGGAGGAATGCGCGACTTCTAATATGCCGGAATCTCACAGTCATATGATCGGATGCACTGTATCGATAATCACATTCTATTATTCTTGAGATTCTGAGAGAAAATAAACATGCTGTCAATAATACCTGGGTGGGCAACGTTTGCTTTGGGCAGTGAATGTTCTTCTTCCTCTGTTGCAATCACCATAGCCTTCCTAGTTAATTTCTTACCAGGTTTCTTTGAGAAATCCCACCATTCTGGATAACCAATGATTTCATAGCAGCGTTGTTGTGAATGACCTTGCTAGATTGTTAACCTAGCTAGATGATAGTGTAACGCCCCAAAAATACCCTATAATTTTTTTTTATAATTTTATTATATATTCAGGTATAAATTGAGTCAAACTTGGGTATTTAAGAAAGTTAAATGAATATTGATTGTTATTTGATAAGTGAATTAAAAGATTAAACTAGAAAATTTACCCAGAGTGAAAAATGACAAATTTGGAAATGTGAAAAATGAGGACCTAAAAGTCAATGGTAAGAAACAAGTTTATATGTCTAAGTGTAAATATGGGAATTTAAGTGCAAATAGGAATAAGTGTGAGTTAGATTAAATTTTGGAGGACTTAACCCAAAAATGCATTTTGTAACCAAACAAGGCCTTGAGGAAATGAGATATTAAAAACCAAATAGTAGAAAAAAAAAATGAGAAATGAAATAGAGGTGGAAGGCCAAACATGGCCTTACACTTAAATGAACTTAAAAAGACCAAAAGTGGTCTTTGGGGGCTCATTCTTGAACGGCACGTTTTTGAGAGAAGTGAGAAGAGAAGAGCTAGGGTTGAAGAATATCCAGATTTTGGTGGGAGATCATCCCCATTTTTGGTCTCCAAGTGATCAAAGAGGAAGAAGGGAGCTAAAGCATAGGGTTCCAAGAGAGTCAAGGTAAGAACACAAACCCTAGAATTTTATTTTAATAATGTTTGAGTTGGGAAACCCTAAATCATCCATGGATTTGCTTGTGATTGGTTTAGAATGATGTTAGATGTTATTAGGAGGATTGACATGATTTATTTTGAGTTTTGAGGTGTTTTGGAAGAAAATCACGAAGAGGAATTATGGTGTTTCAAAGGAGATGCTGCCAATTTTTTTTTTCAAACCAACGTTTTTGTTTTGGCCACAACTTAGTCATTTCTTATCCTAATTGAGTGGATTCAAATTGCTAATTACACTAGGACTTATAGTAGAACAAACTTCATGAAGTAATGGTACCTTTAGAATTTGGACTAATTGGACCCAGAAGAAATTGCTGAAGTGATGCTCTGTTTTGATAAATTTGGTTCAATTTCTGAAGCAGTTATGTGTTTTAGAGTAGTTTGGTACTTAGACCATAAGTTGAGTTTCACTATATCCTTAATTGAGTGATTCAAATTCTTGGCAAACTAGACTTCTAGGAGAATAATTTGATTTTTAAGGAATGGTATAAATTGTAACCTCAAAGTGTCCAGAACTCAAAAGGGGGAAAATCCAGTGTGCAAGAAAATCTGCTTCTGTTTTATAAATTAGAGTAGTCTGAATATAAAATTCCATAACTTGAGTTTTTGGGATCCAAATTGGATGATTCCACTGGAAGGGAAACCTAAGAACCAGATTCAAATGAGTAGAAGGGACCATTACCAATTTATGGAGTTAAGACCCTTGAAATTGAGAAAACAGTAGGTAACCGGAGTGAATCAAGTATGTCACCAGTTTGGCATAAAATGCCATAACTTGTGTTTGGGTGATCCAAATTAGATGATTCAAATTCCTACAACAAATAGACTAATAGAGTCATAATTTTCGTGAAGGATGTATGTTAAATATGACTCAATTGTCCCCAGAAAATTTGGAAAGTGAAAGTGTATTGGGTAGATATCAACCCTAACCAAAAATCCTAGAATGCACAAATGATTTTTCTTTGGTTGCCTCTTGATTGTGAAATATGTGTGATGGATTAGGATTAACGAGGAGGAAAGTCCGGAGTTGAGGCCGAGATTCGAGAACATGAATTAAAAAAGTGATCTACAATCTTTTGGGTTTGTTCCCACCGACTTCTATTTCTCGCTTCGTTTTTGTATGTTTGTTCTACCTTTTCTTATTCTCGTTTCAATATTTGAAATGCTTGTTTTAAATGCATAAGAAAGGTATATTGAATTGTTTTAAATGATTTGAAGAATTTGGTTGGAAAATGTTTGCATATGAAAATTGCATGACTATTGAAAGTGAACTAGTTATACAAATGTATCAGACCTTGCTATAAAATATTCGGGACACCCTTAATAGAATGTTAACCGTTTAGTTCATTAAAAATAGATTGGTATACCAATAGAGGTCAAAATAAAGGCATCATGAACGATTTTATTGATGTGTCACTGACAAGAGCTCCTGGACCAGACGTGAGGTTCATTAATTGATTTACGAGAATCAACAAGAATCAATGTGATCCAGATCAGTTATAAAACTATGAGTAATGCACAAGTAGCTTCACTGGACTGCGGTTTGACTCTAATATCCTGTATAACGAAGACATAGGTTAAATTTGTTAAGGGCATAACCGAATTGATTGACATAACTGAATTGAATTTGTGAGCGTATTTGAATTGATTTGAGATTGTGAAATGTTGAATATGAAAGTGTATGTTTGGGATGATCAATGAACTGTAACTGATTGTATATATAACAAGTATATGTATTGTATTTACATTGATCATCCATAAAGATTTGAAAGTTTTGAATTGTTAAATTGCATGATTTGATTTAAACCGAAATCATAATGGATTTGTATAGAACCACTAAGCATGAGGCAAATGCTTACTGTATTGTTTTACCAATGCGTTGTGTACGTAGTGATAGATAGCGAACAGAAAGAGGCAAGATCGAGAAGCCAGAGTCACTGAAAGAATTTAGAGTATGCGCTCGACATATGTATAAATATCATTTTGAGCATGACTTTATTCAGATTTTAAAATAGTAAATTTCAAACAATGTTTGTAATATTTTGAAAGGCATGGTATGCTATTTTGTAAGTGAATCGCTTAAATGTTTACGTGGCCTATCAGAGGAATGAAAATGCTTCCAAGATATTTGAAATGGTTCGAATGAAATGTGTTTTTAAAACGGGTGTTACACATTTGCTGGTATCGAGCCTGTGTTTAGGCGTTTCTACAAAATGATTTCTCAATTTTTTTCGAGTAATTTTGAAATTGTTTATAACATGCATCAGACGGTATATAAAGGATGACGTGACTCGATGCGATCTTGTCGTCTTAATAGGTGAAACATGGATACGATCCTTTAGGGTCGAGGATGACCATGTGGAATCGGCCAAGACAACCCTCCTAGTGTGGAAGCGTGGACAAGCGTCCCATGTTCCACCCAACAACGAACCGGAACCCGCCGGTAGGTGCTATTGATATCCTTCAACGCTAGCTCAAGCTGCTACAAAGAGCACTCAACTACCATGGTCGCTCTCAACGACACCATCGGGAGGACGGGCAAGGTAATCGACCTGTGATTTTCTCTGATCCTGGAAGAGGATGAGCTTTCTATGGCAGAAAATTGGCTCGAAAGGACCGAGCGAATGCTTGTGCAAATGCATTGTACACCGGCAGAGTTTGAATGTGCGACCGCCTACCATGTGATGAGGCTTGTCAGCGCGGGTTTCTCGTGACTCAGACCGCGCCACCAGAGAGTATTACATGGAAGTTCTTCTCGATGAATCAAGAAGCACTATGTGGGTCGCATCTATTTGGCTAACATGAGAAGAGAGTTTCATAATCTGAGACAAAGACAGATGAGTGTCACAAAATATCAAAGAGAATTCACACTAGCCGAGCAAGTATGTCTCGAGATACTGCGGAGTGAGGAAGAAAAGTGTCGTAGGGCTCTGAAGACCCGCCCCACGATCTTATCGCCCATGTCACAGGATTTTGCCATGATGATTTTTCCAAATCGTGACGTGTGCATTGAATGGAAAGAGGAAGAAAGAGGAAAAAGAGAGAAAAGATAAAAGACGGGAAAGAAACTCCTGGCCAATCCAGCTTCACAATCACAAAGAAAGGAAGAGATCTCGGGGACCACAGGTTCCGCCACCACAACTCACTACCTAAGTAGAATACTACTCTACCCAAGACCGCTGGCTGCTAGTACACCAGAGGTGCTTAGAGGACAGACCGCTTCCTCATTGGGTTCTTATCATGGGAAAAATCATAAAGGAGAATGTTGAGGACTTACAGTGCTTGTTTGATTTTGCGGATCCAAAGAGCATAGAGCGAGATCGTTTCAAGAGCTCGCTCATTTACAAAGACCTGCATCAGTGCAACTACACAGAAGGCAACAAAGTGTTGCATCACCAGTGTTCCGAGACAAGGACACAGAACTGGTAGTAAGATGAAGCTCTGCAAGCCTACTAGAGCATATGCAACGGAAGCAAGTGGAAGATATCGAAGCTCCAGATGTGATAGTTGGTAATTTCCAAATCTTTGATACTACTGTACATGCATTGATTGATCCTGGGTCAACCCACTCATATATTTGTACTGACATACCTAGTGTGAAGAATTTACCGAGGAGTGGAACCGAGTATGACATCTTAGACGAACCCGCTCGCATACTGCTATCGTGGAATAGTGTATAGAGATTGCCCCATCCGAATACGAGAGTATGAGTTTCCTGGGGATTTGATTGAATTATCTTTTAAGGAGTTTGATGTGATTTTGGGAATGGATTGGTTGTCCCGACACCAAGTGATGGTGGATTGTATAATGAAAAGAGTGACCTTGAGAACACCGAATGAGGATGAAGTACTTACTCCATGAGGTCAAACCACCTCTCTATCGTGATATTCGTACCATAGAAAAAATGGTGCAGCGATGTGAAGCCTACTGGCTTACGTGGATTGATACGATAAAGGCAAGGCCTAGCATATCCGATATCCTCATCGTTAGTGACTTTCCTGACATGTTTCCCGTAAGAGTTGCCGTGATTGCCCACAGAGGGAGATCGGGAGGTTGCCATCGACGCCAGAGACTGTGTGCCACACCCAAGATCCATTACACCGTACCGAATGGCTCTAACGGAGTTAAAAGAATTGAAGCTTCGCTTGCAAGAATTGCCAGAAAACTAGGCTTATTCCGACCAAGTGTATCACCGCTGGGAGCTCCCTGCTTTTGTTAAGAAGAAAGATGGTACACTTCTGGCTTATGTATTGGATTATAGACAACTCGAACAAGTCGGATTCATAAAGAATAAGTATCCGTTACCCGTAATTGATGATTGCTTGACCATCGAAAGGTGCAAGTATCTACCGAAGATCGACTTCATGATCCGGTATCACCGCTGAGAATTAAAGATGTGGATGCATAAAACAAATATAGAACGCGATATGGACATTATGAGTTCCTCAGAATGTCAGCTTGGTTTGACAAATGCTCCAAATGCGCTCACGGACCTAATGAATCACAGCCCGACCGTATGTGGATCGCTTGTCGAGTGTTCATAGACGACATTCTTTATTCGAAAGATAGGGAAAATCACGACACACACCTTCGGGTAGTGTCAGAGACTTTGAGAAAAGAGCAGATGTATGCGAAACTAAGTAAGTGTGAGTTTTGGTTGAATGAAGTATCATTTCTCAGCACATTGTATCGAAAGCAAGGAACTGAAAGTGGATCCAAAAGAAGATGTATAGTCATTTAATGGAAGCCACTCAAGAAATGTGCCATGTACTACGTGAAGTTTCGACCGGTGTGTTACTACAAGATTTGTTAAGGGTTTTCATGATCGCAGCCTAATGACGAGACTACCTAAAAATGTGAAATTTTGAATGGGGTGAAGAATGTCAAAGAAGTTTTGATAAGTCGAAGCAATCTTAACCGAGGCTCCAGTTCTTACTCAGCCGACCTGCGGTAAGGAATATGTGATCTTTAGTGACGCTTCACTAAATGGACTGATGTCCCCATGCAAGAGGGTAGGGCAGAGCCTATGCTTCAAGACACTGTCCGCATGAAAAGAACTACCCACGCACAAGATTTCACTGTACCGCAATCAAATTGGCACAAAATTCGGAGACATTATTTGTACGAGAAAATGTTTCATCTACACCGATCATAAGAGTCTTAAGTATTTGCCCTCACAACGAGAGCTTAACTTGAGACAACGATGGATGGAGTTGATAAAGACTATGATTGCGTTGATCGACCATCACCCTGTGAAAGGTACAACGTAGTGGCCGACGCTTTGAGTAGAAAGACAATGCAAACGCTTCGAGCGTTGAATGCTCATTCATTATCGATGCATCGATGGTACAATAGTGATGCACTGATACGAGACCGAAGCTCATGTTGAATCGAGTGCAAGAGGCACAAAAGAAAGATGAGAAAATTGATGTTATAAGAAGCCGAATAAAAAAATAAAGAAATCGAGATTTACAAGAATGAAGACGGGTTTTGTATATAAAGATCGGTTCAGGCATGATAATGATTTGAGAAAAGCCATACTTGAAGAGGCACATAGTGGATTCAAGTATCCACCTTGTGAACACAAAGATGTATCAAGATTTAAAATGTCATTTCGTGGTCCTAATGAAAAGAGATATATCGAATTGTGAACCAAGTGTTTGGTTTGCCAAAGAGTAAAGGCGTAGCACAAGTTCCTTCAGATTATTGTAAATTTCATCGAATACCGAGGAAATGGGATTGAATCACAATGGATTTTATAGTCGGGTTACCATTGACGAGGAGAAAGCATGACTCGCCATTGTAGTGGACCGATCACCAAGTCAGCCATTTCCTACCAGCTGAGAACCGACTATTCACTGGCTGCCAGCGCAGTCGTATATCAAGGAAATAGTCTCGCTGTAATGATTCCCATATCCATTATTTTAATCGAGATCCCAGGTTTACTTCGAGATTTTGGGAAAATCGCAAGAGGCCTCTGGGCACTCGACCGAATTTAGTACAGCTGCCCACCCAGATCGATGGACAACAGAGAGAGTGATCCGTGATTCTGAAGGATATGCTAAGGAGTCAGGCAGATCGACCATGAGGGTCGGGATGCACACATTCCTCTGGGCTTGAATTTCAGGTAACAACAACGCCTTCCAATCGAGCATCGAATGCATGCCTTACGAGGCACAATATATGGAAGAAAATGCAGAACACCAGTGTGTTGGACCGAGTTGAGTGAAAAGAAAGTAATTGGTCCCGACTTGATTCAGGAGACCGAAGAGAAAGTGAAAATGATCAGAGAAAGGCTAAAGGTAGCCACGGATAGACAAAAGTCCTACGCCGACTTGAAAAGAAAAGACATTCGATTCGAGATCGGCGACAAAGTATTTTTGAAAGTATCGCCTTGGAAGAAGGTGATGCGATTTGGGAAAAAGGGCAAGTTGAGCCCTAGATTTATCGGGACCGTATGAAGTGATTGAAAAAGGGGTCCATTAGCGACGATTGGCATTGCCATTCCTCCGACTTGAAAAAGATCCATAACGTATTCCATGTTCGATGTCGAGGAGGTACCGAATGTAATCTATATCACATGTAATCTCTTCTGAGACAATTGAGTTTAGATCGATTTGACATATGAAGAAGAGCCAGAGAGATCTTCGCTCGAAGTGAAAGAGTCATGAACAAGAAGATTCCGTTAGTCAAAGTGTCGGCGGGAGAAACCATAAGACCGATAAGCCACTGGGAAAGTGAAGAAACAATGCGTGCAACAATATCCGCAATCGTTTCACATCTAAGGTAATTTCGAGGATCTAAATTTTTTAAGTGGGGGAGAGAGTTGTAATCTACCAAAAAATACTCCTCTATAATTTTTTTTATAATTTTATTATATATTCGTATAAATTGAGTCAAACTCAGTATTTCGAAAAGTCATAAATGAATATTGATTGTTATTTGATAAGTGATTTAAAAGATTAAACCCGAATTTACTCAAGTGAAAAATGACAAATTTGAAATGTGAAAATGAGGACCTAAGAGTCAATGGTAAACAAGTTTATATGTCTAAGTGTAAATATGGGAATTTAAGTGCAAATAGGAATAAGTGTGAGTTAGATTGCCATTTGGGAGGACTTAACCCAAAAATGCATTTTGTAACCAAACAAGGCCTTGAGGAATGAGATATTAAAAACCAAATAGTAGAAAAAAAAATGAGAAATGAAAATGTGGTGGAAGGCCAAACATGGCCTTTACACTTAAATGAGCTTAAAAGACCGTGTCGGGCTCGAGCTCATTCTCAGCAATCACGTTTTGAGAGGGGGAGTGAGAAGAGAAGAGCTTAGGGTTGAAGAATATCCAGATTTTGTGAGATCATCCCCATTGGTCTCCAAGTGATCAAAGAGGAAGAAGGGAGCTGGGGCTATTAGGGTTCCAAGAGAGTCAAGGTAAGAACACAAACCCTAGAATTTTATTTAATGATGTTTGAGTTGGGAAACCCAAATCATCCATGGATTTGCTTCTTGTGATTGGTTTAGAATGATGTTAGGATGTTATTAGGAGTGATTGACATGATTTATTTTGAGTTTTGAGTGTTTTGGAAGAAATCACGAAGAGGAAATTATGGTGTTTCAAAGGAGATGCCAATTTTTTTTCAAACCAACTTTTGTTTTGGCTATAACTTTAGCTTCATTTCATCCTAATTGAGTGATTCAAATTGCTAATTACACTAGACTTATAGTAGAACAAATCCCCATGAAGTAATACCCGAATTTGGACCCCAATTGGTCCAGAAATTCGTTGAAGTGATGCTCTGTTTTGGATAAATTTCTGGTTCAATTCTGAAGCAGTTATGTGTTTTAGAGTAGTTTTGGTACTTAGACCATAAGTTGAGTTTCACTCATCCTAATTGAGTGATTCAAATTTCTGGGTAAACTAGACTTCTAGGAAAATAATTTACTTTAAGGAATGGTATACAAATTGTAACCTCAAAGTGTCCAGAAATCCTTCAAAGGGGAAACTATGTGCAAGAAAAATTTGCTTCTGTTTTGCAAATTAGAGTAGTCTGAATATAAAAATTCATAACTTGAGTTTTGGGATCCAAATTGACAGATTCCAATTGAAGGAAACCTAAGAACCATAGATTCAACAGAGTAGAAGGGACCATTACCACCTATGAGTTAAGACCCTTGAAATTGAGAAAACAGTAGGTAACCGAGTGAACTGGGCATACTTCGACCAGTTTGGCATAAAATGCCATAACTTGTGTTTGGTGATCCAAATTAGATGATTCAAATTCCTACTACAAATAGACTAATAGAGCTAATTTTCGTGAAGGATGTATGTTTAAATATGACTCAATTGTCCCCAGAAAATTTGGAAAGTGAAAGTGTATTGCAGATATCAACTCCTAACCAAAATCCTAGAATGCACAAATGATTTTTCTTTTTGGTTATTCTTGATTGTGAAATATGTGATGGATTAGGATTAATTAGGAGGAAAGTCCGAGTTGAGGCCGAGATTCCAGAACATGAATTAAAGGACGACAATCTTTTGGGTTTGTTCTACCGACTTCATTTCTCTGCTTAAGTTTTGTATGTTTGTTCTACTCCTTTTCTACTGCTTCAATATTTGAAATGCTTGTTTTAAATGCATAAGAAAGGTATATTGAATTGTTTTAAATGATTTGAAGAATTTGGTTGGAAATGTTTGCATATGAAAAATTGCATGATCTATTGAAAGTGAACTAGCTATACAAATGTATTGTACCTTGCTATAAAAATATTCGACACCTTAATAGAATGTTAACCGCTTATCAGATAAAAATAGATCGTATACCAATAGGGGTCAAAATAGCAGTACTGCGAACGATTATATTGATGTGTCATCCGAACAAGAGCGCCCAAATGGGACGATCGTAGCGGCTTCCATTAATTGATTGTTTATAACCACAAGAGTTTCAATGGGACTGCATCAGGTTATAAAACGTTTTTTATACCTACCGCAATTTCAATGGATCGTGTTTGACTCTAATATCCTATATAAAGAAGACATAGGTTAAATTTGTTAAGGGTATAACTGAATTGATTGACATCACTGAATTGAATTACATAACTAAATTGAATTTGTGGGCATATTTGAATTGATTTGAGATTGTGAAATATTGAATATGAAAGTGTATTTTTGGGATGATCAATGAATCAGAATCGATCAGATATATAACAAGTATATTGTATTTACATTGATCATCCATAAAGATTTGAAAGTTTTGAATTACAAATTGCATGATTTGATTTAAACCCAAAACTCGCGGAATGGATTTAGCAGGAACCACTAAGCATGAAAATGCTTAGCGTATTGTTTTACCAATGCGCAGGTACAGAGTGATAGATAGCTTAACAGAAAGAGGCAAGATCGAAGCGCCAGAGTCACCGAAAGAATCTTCGAGGGAGTATGCGCCTGACATATGCATAACATGGAGCATGACTTTATCTTGTATTTTAAAATAGTAAATTTCGAAACAATGTTGTGTAATATTTTGAAAGGCATGGTATGCTATTTTGTAAGTGAATTGTTTAAATGTTTATGGGCCTACCGTAGTGAATCAAATGCGCTCTGTGATATTTGAAATGGTTTGAATGAAATGTGTTTTAAAATGGGTGTTACAGATAGAATGCCCCCGGTTTTCAAAGATCCATGTTGATTTTGGCTGTCAGCATGGCAAAGTTCTCAAAAATTGAATGAGCTACCCATTGCTTGTATTCTGCTGGTATTCCTTCTAATGATAAGCATACATGCTTTCTAAATCAAGTTTTGGATCTTACATAATATTTCTCCACGAACTTGATCAAAATCTAAGTCAAGTCCACTAAGAAAAATGTGAACTCGAAGTAGCCATTGCAGAATGCAGCTGTAACACCCCTTGAATTGTTCCTTCTTGAGAGGCAAAGTCCCGCGACTTCAATTTCAAGCGGGCAATTAATTCACTGTAATACGTCGGCAACGGTCGCCCATTTTGTTTAGTAGAGAAAGATCTCTTAATTCAACTCAAAAAATACAAGTTTTGCTGGTTCCTTCATAGAAAGTCTTTTGATACAGCCTCCCATGTCTTAATACAGTGGAGTCGAATGAATCTTTTGCATCAATGTTGGACTCATTGAATCAATAAGCCAACTCTTGACTTTCTGGTTTTCCGCAATCCAAGATCCAAGATTTGGATCTCCAAGTGCTGGTTTCTTCGTTTCTCCAGTAAGATCATTCTGTTGCGAGCACCAATCCGCAGCTCCATGAGTTGAGACCATAATGAGTAGTTGGTCTCATCCAAAATGGTTCTAGTTGGAAATGGCGAGTTTGTCGTGATGAACAACAACTTGTGGTGTTGGTGTTAGAATAATATTTGATGATTCGTCTGTGGGAGCTGCCATAGAATTCACTATAGAGGTTTGTTAAAACAGATTATGTCGGTGATGATCCTGATCTGATACCATGTCAGACGGATGTTTCAATACATAAAATAATTCTATTATATCCTCCAAATCAAAAGACAATATACAAAGATGATTACATCCTAAAAAAGAATAAACAATTATTTCTATACCTAGATACAAGATTGGTCAGTTAACAAATTCCTATAAGTAATTACAGAATCAAATCAATAATTGACAACTAATACTAAAATGACTCATAATTGACAGCTCAGGCAAACAAAACCACGTCTTTTTTTAACTTTTAATCAAAAAATAAAAATAATAATTTGAATCGTCTGATTCATCTAATTCGATCAATAAAATCACTGATTAAATAATTCAATCACGATCTGAAGGATCAATCTACCAATTTAATCGATCAAAGAAAAAATTGATTTTTCCTTATAATAATGAAACAGTCAATTACTCTCGTACTTAAGAACAACTTATTTTAAACGGTTCTGAAACATGTTATTATATAATTGAACTTTTGTACTTTTGATTCAAGATCCACATTGTTTTCTCTAATAACAAAGAATATAATTTTTTTCCTGTTTTATCGATATTATTGTGTAGTTATAACATTTAATCTTTATTCTTAGTTGAACTATAAATAAATAAATAAAATATTGAAATAAAATAACAAAAGGAATATAGATGTAAGTACTTTACAACTATGGATTTATAAATTTGAAATGCGACTTAGCCTTGAAACAGAAATAGATATCTGTCGTTCTCCAATCCATTAAAGAGAATTATGTCCAAAGAAAATCATTACAAAGACAAACTCATCCATCCGATTTGAAAATAAACAAAGTAAAATACAGTACACAACTGAACTACTATCAATTTGGAGTACATTTTGAAAACTTGTTAAAGCTATTACCATTCTTAAGAATAGTTTTTAATTGCTTTTAAGAATAAAACTAAAAAAGCATAAGTTCATCATGTCTTAACTTTCATATGTGGTAAAACTTATTGCTGTACATTGTAAATAAAGCATTGAAGGTTAAAAAAAAAAAGCAATAACTTTTTTATTTACTTGTGAAAATTTATATATTTTAAATTTATTTAATTTTTTCAAAATACTCTGCAAGTACTTCAAATTAATTTAAAACTCAATTTTTTATATCCTTGTCACAAAAAAAAAAAACTTATTTTTTAAAGTAATTTATCAAAAATATATATATATTTTCAATAAAAATATCAACATAAAATTACTCATTTTTTTAATGAATTTTGTTAATGAAGAATTGTAGAGAAGTTCATAAACTATATGTATATATAGTTAGCAAGACCCATGACTCTTCACCAAATATTATCGGGTTCAAAACTTCAATGACGCACAATTCATCCCAATTTTGTTTCTGAGTTCAAATCTTTCATATATAAACTTTCCATTCACTTTTTGAACTGTGGAAATTCATATACATTAGAATTTACAACCATGAGATTTAAAAGTTGCAACAAATGACTTTGGACACCTTGTAACAAAAATAGAAATCCCTCCCCGCCCTAAGAAAGAATTATGACGCACTAAAAAGAAAAAGGTACTGCATGACCGAACTAAACAAACAAAAAAAATTAAGTGAAGCTATGATTCAATATTGATAAATCATTTTTTCAATACAAACTCATGAAATTAATTACATCACCTCAAGAACTAATAATAAAATAGAGATGAAAATTATACAAATTTGAGAACTACAAACAAATATAGATGAAAATTGAAAGTAGGAACATAAAGAAATTAAAAACAAACATACTTAAGTGAACGAAAGCATCCATTAAACATGGCTCATCTCAAGCCGTACAATGAGGGTGGCAAATTCTTAAAACATGTGAATTCAAGGCTGACTTTCTTAGTAGAAACAAAAAGTTTTTAGCATAAAAACCGAGTTTCTTTTTAAGCTTAAAATAAGTGTTAGCACATTATTTTACTTTGAGCCATCCCAACTTCCCCTACGGCCTCTTCTTGGGTTTTTAATTGGGATCTCAACATGATGACCCTTCCAACGAAAGTTTCTCAAGTGTTGTCAGTTGTAACAATCCATGAGGAAGCTTTTTCATTTTATAACAAACATTGAATTTTCATGGTTTTTTAATTCACTCATCAAGCCCTTTCTACCTAAACTCAGCCCTTAATTCACACCCATAGCCACCCTAAACTTTCAGTTTGAAGGAACCCTCCTGGAAGAACATATAATTTTTTCCGACATATACTCATGCAGCATAATACAGAATTCTGTAATGACAACCTCCTAGACTCATCATTGATCATCTCTAATCCCAGTACTCTTCACAATCTAATCCAGAGAGACACTTGGGAGGCAGAGGTTCACCTGCTCCTGCACTTCTCAAGCAACCCCTTCCAAGGACAAGCCCATATAGTGCATTACAGTGAGTATATAATAACAAGAGCCCCTATATATGGGCTCATCTTCTTATTCCGCCAATTTGTAAATGACAAATCATTAATCCCATGATAGGTTAATTTAGCACACTAAACAACTTTGTCTTCAAATACCTAAGCTTTAACATTTAATTTACTATTAAGCCCTAAGCTTGGTCATTTTTCCTAAGCCATCCCCTTCTAACCAACTTCCCCCCCTTAAAGCTAAAGTTTGAAGGTTGGTGAGTTGCTCCACACCCAATAAATGCTCCACACATTGTTTATTTGGGATCAAGAAACCTTGTATCCCCAAATAATGGGATGTCTTAATTCTTTCAATTTCCAAATTGAATATGAGGATGGCAATCACTATTCATCCTAAGTCAAAACTCCAAGTAGACAATTTAAGTCTACCAATGGATTCCATGGAAGTTCCTTGAGATTACATTTCCCTTTATGCACAAGAGTTTTAGGTAAACGGAGTTCTCCTATTTCCCCGCGGAAGGATGTAATCACCATGATCCGCCTTCTAAGCTCAAACCGTAAGTAGTTTAATATGTTATTGTGCAAATATCCCTAATGTCTTACCCACATACTTCCACTAAATGAAATCAAAGATCTCGCTTTAAATTATGCTACTGAGAAATGTCATTGTTGATGGATTTTGATGAATACCGTCGAGGGAATACCAATATGAAATGTGAAATCCATTTCATGTACCTCAAAAGTCTTGCATCCTTGGCTCAAACGCCAGCGTCTCTAAGGAGATCATGCATGGCAAGACGCTACTCCTCCATCTACCCTTCGCTCAGCCACTTGAATCAAACTTCTATCGATCGGTCTTGAAAGGTGTAGTCCCTGCACTTCAGCCTTTCTTTCCCCCTTCTCTGTATAAAGCCTTCAGCCAACCACAATCTAATCAACTTACTTGCGTCAATATTAGAGTCTTCCGGGAAGATCCCACAATAAAGGAAACAAGACTTCAAGTAATATGGCAAGTCATTATAACTTAAAGCAAGAATACCCATGCATGACTCAGGGCCTTGATCCAGATGCCAATCTATACTATAAGCACTTTCTCCCAAGATGCCTTGCTCTTCTCTTTTGGTCGATAGCAAGCTCCTAACACCATAATAGCAAGAGGCAAACCTTGCATTTTCTCACAATTTCCCTTTCCAAGTTCCTCTTAACCTCGCTTGTTAGGAGTATGAGTCAAGAAGCACTAGTCCTCCCTTGAAGATTTTCGAAGATTAAACTAGCCTCATTCATAAGAGGAAGTTCATAGATAAATGCTCGTGAAGTGGCACGTAGAGCAATTTCTTTATTGCGAGTCGTGATCAATACTTTGCTCCCGTTCTCAACCTCCGGAAAATACGAACACAAGCGACTCCAAACGCCTGCCCATACATCATCCATGACTCACTAAGTACTTTCTCCTCTCTTCCTCCTCTATCCCTCGAGGTATTTACAAAGCTCCTCGCCAAGCCGAGCCTCTTCCATGCCTTTTAATTTTCTTGTTTTTTTATGAGGCATAACATGATGGGCAATATCAAGCAAAATTTCTCTTGCTTTGAATTCTTGAGACACGTAAACCCAAGCTTTACAATCAAAGTGTCCCTGGACATCCCTTTGATTATAAACGTTCTTGGCAAGAGTGGTCTTGCCCAGGCCTCCCATCCCCACGATGGAAACAACTGATCTCCGCGTCTCTTCGTTCATCAGCATCTGCTTCAACTCGCCGATGCCATCTTCAATCCCCACAACATCGCTCTCTTCAACAACTGGGGGTCGCTTCTCATTGGGCACCACAACACGATCACGATCAGTAGCGGATGAGCTGGAAGACACTTCAAGACCGTACTTGGATCTGTTAGCCACCGCCCAATCATCCATTTATATCTTTCACGATCGCAAGCTCGTGGATGAAGGGAAACTTGTCGATGAATCCTACGCAAGTAGGTGCACTTTAGAACTCGAGGATGCTCGAGTCTTCGTCCCTGATCCACGCTGAGGATGAATTCGTCGATGACATCTTCAGCATCATTGATTGCGTTTCTAATCTGATTCACCCACACCTTGATTCTTTCATCATATATCCGCTTTGAGTAGTATCGGCTGTAGTACGGAACCTCATATCATCCCTATGCAGTGGTGGTGTCATAAAACGTCGTGTAAAAAGATGATACTATTGCATATATGAATCATGGAAGTCCATCATACCCACCATAGGGGGTGTAGTGATAATCCTACCCGCTCGCGTATCCCATAAGGCAATGTATGGAGCATGATACGTCACCCAATCTCTCTAGTGTCGTTCACGTGCATCCACTCTATGTAGCTGTTGCTCATAAGAGGAGGATGGAGGTCTCTGCTAATGCAGCCAAAACTGGCACAAGACTCGTTCTAAAATAAAACATACCTTTTTAATTCATTTTTCATCTTAGTCTTCTACTTCCCCAAATATTGAAGCTTCCTGTAAAATGAAGTTCCCCAACTTCTCTACAAAGAAGGACACGGTGCTTTCTGCCATTTTTTAGCTACTCGATATTGGGAAATAAACAAAACGCAAGGTCGGGTTCCCAATTCTGCTTGTCGAAAATTTTTATTTATAGACAAGACAAGAGATAGGTCCTGTTACAATTTTTCTTTAAATGTAATAGTATTATTGTACATTAAGTAGGAAAATGTGTACTGTATTTAATATTGTAATCCAGTTGCCATGTGCTATGCATGTTATCTTAATGCCAACTAGTATTGTAAATAAATGCAGAATTGCACATGCATGTAACATGTAACATGCATGCAACTAGTATTATTTTTTCTTTTTTTTTTTCTTTTGACACTTAATGATGCACACATGCATGTAACATGGCTTAAGATAGGGGGTTCGACCTATAAAAAAAAAGAAAGATAGGGGGTTCAATATTTGTGGTCTCTCAGACACTTAAATGATATTTGATTATTTATTTATTCATTCATAAATATGAATCAATTATGAGAAAAATGAATAAAAATTATACATTTGATGGAATTTGACTTCTATAGCTAGTCATGTTTTCGATGAATATAATAATTTGAGCATCAAATTAGATGTTTGGTGATGCCCTGCTATTTGAAGAAGCACTAATATATATATATATATATATATATATATATAATACACCATCCTGATCAAATTGCTTTTAATTCACGTTAATTTAGAAAATATGGTTTTGTTTAAGAAGTTACTTTAAATAATGTTTTTGGTTTTTTTTTTTTTTTAGAATATTATATACTTTAAATAATTGCTTCAAAATGCTCTGTCAAATTAAAAACAAGATAAAAGACTAAAAAGTACCTTAAATTTGTTCTGAAAACTGATTTTTTTTTTTAAAAAAGAAACCTATTTATAAAAGAAATTATTAAAGATAAGTTCGTTTTCAAGAAGATATCTCTTCAAACATTTTTATAAGAATTATTTTTATTTTTATATGTAAATAAATATATATTCCTAAAATAAATCCTCCTTTCTTTCCTTAATTTATTTTGTCATTTAAAAAATAATCTATTTTCATAATAAATTCTTAGGTTTTGTGTGTATTAATATAATAATAATAAATTATGTCCATTTATTATGCTATAACCTTGATGATGTTTCATTATCTATGATTTTTAAATCTAGAATTTGTTTATATTCATGTATTAATATTGGATCAATAAAATTTTGATTTTATTTAAAAATAATAATAATAATAATAAATGTGTTAAATTTTGTTTACTTTAAAGTCTCAAATATTATTACTTAGATATAGGTTTTTGATAACAATCATCCATACATCCTTAACTTTTCAACTTTTTCTTGGACCATTATGGGTTTTTAATATTAGGGGCAGGAATTGACTAGAGTCTGCATAAAGATAGATTCCCTTTTAAGCATTAAACTTGATCGTGCAGAGAAATGTAACATACAAAGCTTATCTCCTATTATAATATTATTTTATAATTGTTTAAGTAGCACAACTTTCCTTATCACTTCTTATTTTTATAGAAAATAAATTAAATACGAATCATTTATGGTTGAATTGATTACGTCAAACATCCAAAATTGATCATGGATGATTTGATCTATGTTAGACTCCGCCAAATGATAAATTCCCTTTGGGCATTAAACTGATCGTAAGGTAGACACGTCACAATATTATTTTTATAATTGTTTAAGTAGCATAACTTTCCATATCACATTTTAATTAAGTATGAATTATGATCGGGATTAGCAATACAATTGATAGAAACAAAGAATCAAGAGTACTAAAACTTTAGAGGATGATACATCCTTTATGTTAATACCAAAAAGGATCGGTTCAATGCTTACATATTTGATAATCCAACAATGTATGAAATACCTAAGATTCCAGATCTGTAGCATACTGACGAACAGGATTGGATCTAATGACTCTATCGGATCGAACTTTGACATTTGAACTACCAGCGCAAAAACCACAAAGAAGCAAAGTGTCGACAACACAACTACCCGCCGCAACAAGTCAACGAAAAAACACGTTGCAACAGGTCAGCAACAAAACACACGCAATAGATCAATGGCAAAACACGTCGCAACAGAGAAAAAATAAACTGAAACCTAGATGGATGTAGAAGAAAACCACTTTATTGGAAAAAAAAACTCAAACATGAGAAAAAAAAAACAAAGGAATGTGTGATTTTTTTTTGCTAAGAATGACAAAAAAATCACTTCTCCTCTCTAGCAAATAAGAAAGAAGAGCAGTTAGGATTTTCAAAAAGAGAGACCTACTTGAGCTAGGTCTTATTAGTATGTTAACCATTCTTAAAATTGGATTATGGATGATTTGATCATGTTACATTAAATTCCCCTTTAAGCATTAGACTTGATTGTGCATAGACATGTGACACTATCAAAGCTTACCTCCTATTAAATTATTGTTTTATAATTATTTCTGTAGCATAACTTTCCATATCACGATTCATTTTTAGAGAAACGAAATTAAGGGGATGCTTTGTTGAGCTTATGGGGGAAGCTGTTGGATAATTTACCCCTAATCGGTTCTTGTAGATTGCATGGTAAAGATATCTAATCACTGATAATCGATTTGGACTAAATAAATCTTGATAAAAAAAAAAACTACAAATCGTATAACTAAACAGCTCTTGATGGGTCCATCATGCCTAACTCATGTGGTAGAACGTTTAACGTTAAGAAATGAAGGGTATAGGAAGGGAAGGGGTCACGGGTTCTAGTATGAGTCAGAATAGCTTACTAGCATCGTGAACCAAAGCTACGCTATCAAAAAATAGTTTGATTTAAAAAGGTTATAATTCGTGTATTTTTTTAATCCACTTCTATTAAAATATTCAAATTTTTATTTTTATCCTTCTCTACTTATTTATTTAAATCTTTTAATAAATTGGTTATATGATGGGAAAATATTTGATGAGAAAAAAAAAACATGCTATGAAGAAATTATTTTTTTTGAGATAATATGAAATATAATTTTCTTTTATACATTTATTTTAATAATCTATGACTTTTTAATTTTGAGATAATACACTGGATTGATGTTATTATAAAATAAATATTTTTATTCAATACTTATCTTTCATTGAAATTTTTATTCTTAATTATTTATATATAGAAAAATTTTAATAAAAAAATTTTAATTTATTTGCATACTATAAGTCAACATTCATTTTTAATTTGATACAAATATTTAAATATTATTTTTAGTTATTTTATATGATAAAATTATAAATAAGAAACCTAAATTCTAGCCTCATTTTTTTTAACTTTTTTTCTACTAGTCTCTTTTCTTTTTAAGTAAAAATGGGTGATTTTTTTTGTCATTCTTGAATCAAAATTAAACGACCTCTCTACACTTCTTTCCATCATTTTCTTCTTCAATAAAATGGTTATTCCACAAGATATAGGTTTCCATTTGTTTTTTTGTGTTTTAGTCGTCGTCTTAGTGCGACGTGTGGTTGTCATTGTCTTGGTACGGCGTTTGATTGTCGTCGTGGTGCAACATTTATTTATGTTAGAGCAATTCAACTGAAAAAAATATATCTAATTAGTGACAAGAAATCAAATAAATAGTCATTAATATGCTATTGAACTTGAATCAAATGTATTCTAGTCATAATATTTGTGACGCCCCAATCCCGGGGGTCCGTTGACTACCCGTTAACCCGCGGAATACAAGTGGATGTCGGGTTACCCGACGCCACTTCGTAGTAACCCAAGCAGAGTCTCCTTTGTACCTGAGCTCACCCAAATACACACCTGAGCATCCCGTCCCAAATGCACCCAATATAATCCCATATATATCCACACGGCCCCTTGGGCCCATAAACACTCTCAATATGCATACCAACTATGAATCCAACTATATATCCGTATAGTTACAAGAGTTACAAGAGCCACCTTAAACCATGTATATTAAAATTGTAGAGTTCTAATACATGTAAAAACCAATTAAAAGCCACATTTCCGCTTTCTAGAACTCAAATTTCTGGACAGCTGCCTCCCTCGCACGCTCCATGTACCCAAAAGGGGGTCCCACGACGTGAGCTAATGCTCGCAGGAGAATCGCCCCTGCTGGCTACTCACCACCCAAGTGCAAAGATTAAATGTTTCAATTTAACACACATTCAAGCAAATGCATGATCCTACTTGAATGTCTACATGACTAACCTCGCATCCCGAGTCCTCACGATTTCCTCTCACACTCGCCTAAGCCTCGTATGAGAATTATTGTTTTATTAGTGGACAACTTCATGTATATATATCAATTGGGCCGCTCCGACGATTGATATATTATTTGTTTATGGACTACCCTCCGATGAATATCAATTGGGCCGCTACGACGATTGATATTTTTAATTGTTTGTGGACTACCCTCCGATAATTAATGTTTTAGACTACCTTCCGAACTATTTTCTCTAGACTCATCTCATGCACTAACTCCTATAGTCCTAGGATGTTCCAGTGCATATGGAATGCATGTATGCCAGTTCCAATACAGTCTAATCACATGCAAATATATCTATGCACATATTCACATAATATCCAATCACACAATCATGTCATGTAATTATCATTTCAACATCAAAATTAGCTCACTTGGGTTATCGATCAAACACGAGCAATTTAATTAAATCACCGAATTAAACACATATTTTCACAAAAAATATTTTCGTGGACATCATTCCTGTAGAACAAGAAAACTTTAGGGCTTACGGTTCCAACACTCAATAGTTACCGGGTTCACTCTTTGTGAACTCGCATCTCACGGCCATTCCCGGGCCTCATACACATCAAAAGCATTACATTTCCACATAAATGCACAAACTAGGAACCTACTTAGCTCCGTGGGATTAGCCACTAGATCGTCCACATGGGTTTCTAAATTTTTCCCACCTCGCCTGTGCTTTGGAACCGATCAACGTGCCCTCACGCCTCATTCAACTCAAACATTTGGTAAAAGTATTTAGTAGAATGGTGTCGCAGGTGAAGAGAGTTCCTACCTCTCGGAGCTTGAGAAAATTCTCAGCCTGTACTCCACGCGGCCTCCGCGCAGCAGCACCCTCCTCATCCCAAGACCGCCGACGGCCCATTCGCAAGGTATTTCAGAGAGAAGTAATTTCCTCTCTCTAAATTTCTCTCAATCTGCTCCTCTCTCGGCTACACAAGCCCCCCCGCTCTGCCCGCTTTTGCCTCAAATTTTGGTCATTCGAGGAAATAATCACTGCTCCCACTTTGTTTTATTATCATCGAATTCCACTAAAACACCACTCCCTTCTTTCTCCAGCTTTGACATCTCGCACTATCTCGCCGTCAATTTCCATCATTTCTACTCATACCACTTTATGGTACATGAGTACTTGTTATGTGTGACTGTCGCATCGAAAATCGCTTTTATCAAGACCTCGAAACGCGATGCCTCGAAAGCGTGCTAACTCCTACTGCCTCTAATATTACTTAAATTTTACGTACACTAGATTCTTCGAGACGATTCCAACGGTGAAATCCGCTTTCATCATCCTGTATTCAGAGAATAAATTACGGATTTTTTTTAGCCGAAATAACAATTTTGTAACGAAATTACGATTTTGCCCTTTTTCCAAAATTTGGAATTTCTCGGGTCTTACAATATTAATATCAAATATGTAGGCTCAATTATCAAATGTATAGGTTTTGAGTCAATTCATTATGCTATTAATCTGATGTCGCTTTCATCCTCTACTTCGTTTTTAACGATTTCGATTCAATGCTCTTAGCTCGATGTACATCTGGGCTTTGAATCAATAAATTTGAAAGTTTCTTTTCTTCACAAAGGATATAATGAAAATTATAACTCAAAATAAACTCTACCCATGCTTAAAACTCTATTTTATTTTTAATTTCATTTCATGGTTGTATTGCTGCCAGTTTAATGATTTATATTTGTATTGGATATTTTCTAAAAAAAAATTGCAAATTTATATTATTTAGTGGATTCCCGACATCCCAATGGGAAGGATTTCAAACCTTTATAGAGGAACTAAATGTTACCATTTATCATATTTTAGACTCCCAGATACAACCAAAAGTAGATACAAAGAAGCGTTCAATAGATACACTCATCTTTAAGAAGTTGCATTGAATAGAGCTTTGGAGTTTAGAAAGCACAATGAAAGATTTTAAGGATAATGTATTCATTCAAATTTGATACACAAAGAAATATTGCAGTTACTACCATAGCATTCCATAATTACATTCAAAGAAGTGCATCTATAGATCCAGTGTTTTAGAAGTATAATTCAAATTCATAATTTGTGCCAAGAATTTGTGCTAGAAGATGAGTATGATAATGAAGATTTTCAAGATTCTAAATGTGAGACCCCGGAAAATCCAGATTTGCTAAGGAAGGATAAAATGGTAATTTCGGTCAAAATTCGGAATTTTTCTAGATCTTGGATGACGAAACGGACGCAATCGTTGGAATCGCTCACGAAGCAACACGCCGACTGGCCAATTCTGGCATAATCACTTCATTGTTTTTTTTATGACGTAGGGAGGAAACATGAACACTTGGCACTTTATGAGTGGCCCAAGAGGCGCCAATGCGTCAGTTATGGCGAGTCAAACTTGAGCTTAAGTTTGGTCATTATAGGTGACATATGATGATGCCATTAGAGGGATATCTCAAGGTGATGGATAAAGATAAGCAGAATCTTACAAGGCCCAATTAAACGGACACGCTACGATTTAGACTTTCGACTAAGTCTCCTGCAAATCGCTGTGATAAAGAGAGAGTGTACGGAGAGAGAGCAGAAAGAGAGGAGTTTTGTAGATTTTCCCACCTTCTCTCTAGAATTCTTAATCGGACCATCGGCTTCCCATGGTAGACAAGAAGCTAAAGTCGCCTCCCTTTCACGACAAGGGCTACGCTGGGTACTGTGATTTGGGGAGCTCTCGACAAACCCGGAAAAGGCAGGGTTTTTCTCCTACTCTGCTTTACTTTCGCTTAAGGGCCTGCGAATCTGCAGATTGCGCTCTGATGATTTGATTTCGGTTCCAAAAGATTTGACCGATGCGAATAAATCCTCGAATGGTTCGATGAGATTCACCTGACCAAGCTATTGATTTCAGGTGGTGTTGTACATGCCAAGAGAAAATAACATGTTTATGTGATGTCGTGGGCGCTCCAGCATGGACCGGCTGATCGCGCTTCAAATTTACGCTGAAGCTAATCTACGTTATTGTCATAAATTGAATAACATGTTGTATGGAATTAATTATGTTAATATGCATGAGTGATATACGAAGATGCGATGTATGTTTGTGTGCCATTGCATCAGACCCAGTATAACCTGGAGTAGGGAAATTCCACTACCCGGGGTTTGCTCACCCTCCGTCGTGGGACCCCTTTCAGTACTGTGGACTATCCAAGGAGAGTCACACGCAATATAGGCAGCTGAGAAGAAACAAATGTGCTTGAGCAATTTTTGTACTACAAAACTTTATAAAATTAAATAAAACTGTATCTTACTGTTAGTTTAATACAGATATTTATATTACTTCACAAGTCTGAGTCATCAGTACTTACTGTGGTTTTTAATTTTCTTTCAAAGGTCTTAGATGCAAAGAACCAGATGTCTTCTGTTTGCAAAATAAGGCACCTCAAATACTTGGTATAAATCAGATCAGCCATAATTTGTAAACAAACTATTCTTTGTGGCAAATATAAAACAAATATCATGAGCGGTCCATTCCGTCGCTACGTCGGTGTGTGCTTCACGACGCAGAGACAACGATTTCCCCGCTGGTTGACGGCAGTCAACGGACACCCCGGGTTTGGGGCGTCACACTAAACTTCAGAATGTCACGCTCTGGTTTCTTTTGGAAAAATTCTTTGAAAACAAACATATTCTAGGGATATGTTTGGTTCTTGTTTTTTAAAATTGTTTTATGTTCTCAAAAACAAGGAAAATAAGGAAACTGCAGTCATGTTTGGTTTCTAGTTTTTGTGTGGTGTGTTTTTTTTTTGTTATGGCGAAACACAAAAAAATACTAAATTCAAATAATAAGAAGAGTTTTTAGAAAACAATTTAAAAATGGTGCTTTCACTGCTTTCAAAATTGTTCTCAAAACATTTTTTAAAAACATGACCAAACAAGTCCTAGGCTTCTCACAAGTCCAAACTAATGAAAGAAAATTTATAAAATGAAAACTAAAAGAAAATCTAATGAATAAGAGTTATGGAACTACACTTCACTTTTCTAATTTTACATCACAAGAAATTTTAAAATAATATCATGAAATTTAAAATAATAAAATACATTAATGATTCAATGAACTTTTTTTTAAAGGAGAATAATTTTATAGATTCAAACTAACAATAAATTCGATGGAAATACATAATCAAATTCACTAAAAACTCTAGAGGGTGAAGCAACATCTAGGTTAAGAGCATAATGAATCATATTAAAGCCTATACATTTGATAATTATGTGATAACTAGAATACATATAACTCCAGTTCTGTAGCATATTGACGATCATGATTTGATTTAATGTCTCTGCCTTATCAAAACTGCTTTTACTTTCGACCACCCATACACAAAAGTGATGTAACAAGACAGAGAAATAAACCATCTTACTTATTTAAATATTTAACTTTGACTTAATGATGAATGAACTTAAATATCATAAACTTTTTCCCTTAAAAATGAGTATTTAAATTTGAAATTATTTTTGAAAACTATTACACCTATTAATAATCAATCATCTGAAATTCCGTTTGATTTGTGTGACACCCCTATCCCAGGGGTCCTGTTGACAACCCGTCAACCTGCGGAAACCTGTGGATATCAGGTGTCCCAATATCACACTCATTTGTCTCAATATATTGAGACCTATTCCTGCATATTTAATTCACAAATATACAAAAATATATGATAGACACATTTTAATCAACAATCCATTTACAGTCCTTTTATACAACAAAAAGGTATACATGAACTATATCCAGCTCTCATCCCATATGCTGTCACCACCCACTGACTTGTACCTTAAAGGGGGTCCTACGATCAAGTGAGCAAAGCCCAGTAGTGATAATCTCCTACAAGGGTTACTACCCACCTAAAATGTACATGCAATGGCATACGTAAACATCAATCACATTTCAAACAATTTATGCAACATTATATGAAATGTTCCGTGTCATGCATGAGATGCGACCCCTCATGCTCACAACCTCGAAACCAACCACCCTCACACCCTGAATGCCAAGTGTGAAAACCACCATCTGTTTAACCCGTGCAATGACTCAACCCATCGGACAACCTCTAATCTTTAATTTTATCAAATCATGATTTTCTTTTCTCGGGCCACTGATTTTTCGAGTTTTCACTGGCAGAAGCCGCACGCCTTTCCAGTCTACTTTTCGCGGTAACTTACATCGCCTGAACCATGCTTCGCAACTGCGAATAACATTTGAGTCTTTTCACTGTGGGATTCACCTTGACTTTGCTCCGTCTAAAACATGTAATTTATCATTTTGATCAATTTACACTTCCGTGAGTCTCAACCTTGGACTTTGTCCTATTTTCCGAGCTAACGACTCATTCACCAACATCGGTGAATACTCATTACCCTACACCCACACCCGACTCGACGCGATGTGACCGTGCATATGAAATGCATGATGCTAATGCATTTTCCTTCATGTTACATGTATATTAGTGCTACGAAACATTAATACACCATGAATAATTATAATTTTTACATATAATTAATATCCATGCAATCCATGTTAATACATCAACAAGCAAATATTAACATGATATTTTCACACACAAAGATGTTATTTATTTCTTCAACAATAACACAATAAAATGGAATTCACCAAATCTGAGCCATATAAAAATGACACCTCTTAGTCACTTCCTGCTCATCACCGAATTATTATGATACCAAACACACCATAAACCCAAGACATCACCTGTGGATCAAAACCAACCTAAACACAAGCCATGATCGGGAGCAAAAACAGGTCTTAAAATCTGGTCTCGGACTGTCCGCAAACAATCTCAAATGTAAAACCCAGGAAAAATTTAATTTTTCTGAAAAAGGGTAAAACGGTAATTTCAGCGAAACCAAAATTCTCTAGATTCTGATGACCTAAACGGATTGCGCCTGTTAAATTCGTCTCGTGAAATCGGGCAGACCAAAGAAGCAAAGTCATCAATTCGAGACACAATATTTTAACATTGATGATAAGTACTAAGATACTGTGGATCAGATTTGTACGAAAATCTCAAAGTCGAACGGCTTGGGCTAAGTTCATTTAAAATAAAGTGAACTAAAAAAAAAAATTATTTCGAGGTAGAAACGGACCCGAATAAAAACAAGATGAACTATGTATTTAAATAATAATATAATAATAACAATAAGAATAATAAATAAATAAATAAATAAAAGATAAAACGAAAAATAAAATAAAATAAAGCAAACAAAGTCAAAACCCAGGAGAGAAGAGAGCTATCTGAGAGAATTTTAATTTTTATTTTTTCTTTCTCTTCGCTTCTTTCTCATCTACGAACCTGACGGTAGGTTTTGTCGGGATTGAAGGCAAAGTTGATCTACGCGACGAGCTACGCTGTGGACACCAAAATCTCGAGTTCGCCAAACTCCACGAGTAGGAATTTTCCTACTTGTGTTATTTCTAGCCTAAAGGCTATTTAATGGTTTGGAATTGGCTTAGAGGCCGTAAAGGTCGTAAATTTCAGTCCTCAAATTTTGACCGGAGCGTAGGAATTTTTAGAATTTTTGACTATTTTGAACAAATTCGGTCGAATTTCGACTGCTTACGTCAGCCGAATTTTCGAGGACCGTTTTGCATAATCATGGCGTAATCTTGACTATTTTCAGCAAATTCCTGATCGTGTTGAGGTTTGGTTTTGCTCCTGGGACTGATGTCTTTGGGTTTTGTGGTGTGTTTTGGTATCACAATATTCGGTGATGAACCGTGAAGGGACCAAGAGGGGCCCTGTTTTATATGGGTCCGAGATTTAGGCCATTTTGGGTGTTATTACTAGAAAATGAATAACGTGAATAGTGACACGAAAATATTTTTTTTGTGTGAAAATGTGTATGATTGTGTGATTCAAAATGAATTGCTCGTATTTGTTAATTAGCCCATGTGAGCTAATTTTGGTGTAATTGATTGTGAATTTGCATAACATGTTTTATGTGATTTAATTATGTTAATATATATGCATGTGAATATATTAGCATGAATGTGTTGGAATTGACATCATGCATTCCATATGCACTGTAACTGAAATTAGGTGTGAGTGCATAGTTGAGATCGACACTGTTAAGTGTTTGATGGTGTGTCGTGAGTACATTTGCCAGGATCAACACCGCGTAGGGTGTTGATTAGTGGGCTTGATTAATAAGACAACGTCCAAATAAGTCACACGGGTTAAGAAAATGGAAATGGCTCATTGCATTTCATATGCACTGAGGCACCCTAGAACAATAGGAGTGAGTGCATAAGGTGGTTTCTTGAAAGAATTGTTCGGCGGGTTGACCAACAATATTATTTATCGGAGTGTGTCCACTACAACATCTGAAGGTCATATAATATCAATCAGCCGGAGTTCCGCCAATTGATATACACGGAGGGTTGTCCATATAATATCAATCGCCGGAGTTCGCCCAATTGATATAAATCGGAGGGTTAAGCCACAAAAATAGGATTAACGGAGGTGTCCACTATTTATATCTGGTGGTTGTCCACTAGTTAAAAACACCACTTTTATTTGTAAATGGTTTTCATTCATGGAAGAATGCATGTTTGAGGGAGTCAGTGAGAACTCGAGGCGTATGGGTGTAAGAGACCTACGGTATCACCCGAAAAGTTATGCTACCCAAAGAAGACACACGGTCATGTTTATCACATAGACTTCAAAGGCGTGATAGAGTCTGATTGACTCTGGGATTTGTTGCCCATCGACACTTGTGACAGTACGCGAATATCAGGTCGATACTGGTCGTTGGAGGACACTAAAGGATGCTTGTCACAATACAGGATGATGTGAGATGAGTTGGTGAGTGACTCAGGATATATTACTCAATGACATATTGAGTGATGGAGCCGGCGAAAGCTCGGTACATAAGGCATGGTGAGTCGAGTCTCATTCATGGCATGTAGACATTCCGTAGACATGTGTATGTCGTGACTTGATGTATGTTTGATTATGCGATCATTGCATGTGCACTTAGGTGTGGGAAAGGTCTTATAGGAGATTATCACTACCGGGCTTTTCTCACCCTGTCAGGACCCCTTTCGGTGCACAGGAGCTGAGGAGACGGCTCATCCTAGAGGCCGATTTGGAAGAAAGTCGGCTGTGGGCTTTATGGTTTTAGTTGGATACATTTATTAGAATGTTTTAAAACTTAATATATGTGGTATAAGAGTAAATTATTAACCTTGAAACTATGGTATATAGTTAGCGTGATATTGACAAAGATGTTGTACGTACTTCGCATTGCTTACTCATGTATATGTCTTCGATGTTGATGTTTGGGACATGTGCCTTGGCAGAGCTCCCCGTACAGCTGAGACTCGCCTCGATTATGAATAAAGTGTCGCAGTTACCCGACATTCACGAGTATTCCGCGGGTTGACGAGTAGTCAACGAACCCCCGAGATTGGGGTGTTACATCGAAAATTTAGCCCGAACTTTCCGAAAACAAATCTAAATCTACCTCTAAACTGTCCGAAAAACAAATAGCCTAAAATTCCTAAATTCCTACACTACCCAAAAATTTGATCAAATTTACGGCCTTTCATGGCCTCTAAGTCAATCCCAAGTCATTAAATGACCTTTATGCTAGAAATAACACAAGTAGAAAAATTCTCTATCTCGTGGAGTTCGACGAAACTCCAAGATTTTGGTACCCACGCGTAGCCCTCGCTGTATGGATCAACTTTGCCTTCAGCCCCGATGAAATCTTACGATTCGATTTCCATAGATCTGAAAAAAAAAACGAAAAGAAGAAAAAATAAAAATATCTCTCTTATACCCTCCCTCCCTCTCACCGTTTTTGACTTTTCTTTTTGGTTTTTTTGGTTTTTATTTCTTTAATATTATTATTATTATTATTATTATTATTATTATAGATACATGATTCATATTACTATTTGAGTCTATTTTTACTTTGAAACAATTTATTTTTTTTCAGTTTACTTTATTTTACATGAACTTAGTTCAAGCCACTTTCTGACTTTCGAGATTTTCGTAAAAATCTTGTCCCTGAAGTCACTGACGGCTTATCACCAAAAAATCGTAAAATATTCCGCTTATCTCAAAATTTGACGAAACTTTTCTAAGTCACTAGATTTCAAGGAGACGAATTTAATCTGGGCGCAAATTGTTTGGCATCCGAGATCTAGAGAATTTCCATTTTTCAACCGAAATTACCGTTTTACCTTTTTTTCGAAAATTCGAATTTCCTGAGGTTTCACAATTTGAATTTCATTTTTTTATAAAATAACTATAAAAATATAGTTATGTTCAAAGAAAAACTAGCAAATTCATTAGTTTTGGTTGTGAATTATTTAATTTCTTTTTTTGAATGTTAAATTAGTAAAAAAATTGGAACTATATTTGTCATTTTCTTCACAACTTCAACGGTGACTTCCTTCTTTCATGATTTGCAATTGGTTCTCAAATATATATATATATATATATATATATATATATATATATATATATATATATATATATATATATATATAAATATAATATAGTCATTTTCTACAACTTCAACGGTACTTCCTTCTTTCATGATGCAATTGGTCTCTCAATATATATATATATATATATATATATATATATATATATATAATTAATTAATTAATTAATTCATATTTAATTTAGTAAATTGCTTAGGTGGAATTAATATAACACTCTTCTTCTACCATTTGATTAGGTTCGCTTACAAAATAATGAAAATTTATATAATGATATCCCTGCATAATCTATACAAATTAATCACTAAAACAAGCAGTTGAGACTAATATCAATAATATCTCATTTCAATACAAACTGATCATCATGAAATGAAATCACTTCAAAATTAAATAAATACATTAAATAAGAAAAATATACAAATTTGAAAACAACAAACAAATAGAGATGAAAAATACAATTAAGAAGAAATTGTAAGAATTAAAAAACAAACAAACATAGTTCAGAGGAGGAAACCATGAAACAATGTAAATTTGTTTGCATGCAAACGCAAAACAAATTCCCATGTAAGATGATGAAATCAATCAAGGAAGGGAAGATCTTCTTTGTATACGCTGAAACAAAGATAGCATGATTTTACTGAGCTTTATCCCAATCTTTCTCCCGGTCTCTTCAATCTCTTTAATTGATCTGCAGCATGATGACCCTTCTAGTGAAAGTTTCAAGGATTTGTTAGTCGCAATCCATGATAAGCTTTTTCATTTCTCCATAATACCGATTTTCAAGGTTTCAGACTGTTCATTACTTATTTCCCTACCATCAGCCTCTAATTCATGTAACTCATACGATTCTAATCTTTCGTTGAAGGAACCCCTTCCGAAGAGCATACCATCTTTTCCCCGACATAGTATTCAACAGCATAATCCAAGAATTTGTAGTGATGGCAACTTCTTTAGGATCATTATTGGATCATCTCTTAACTCGCATTTCCCCAACTCAAGTTTGAGGAGGTTTGGAGGGTAGAATTCAATTTGCTTCGGCAACTTCTCAAACTTCCCGAACATGGCCAATTCATAAAGGTAGGCATGGTGCGAGAAAGACATGAGTCCAGGAACTAATGTTGTGTTATAATCATGAGTAACATTCTTCTTCTCCCGCACTAATCCAATTCCAAGGTGAAGGTGATTTAACAATGTTTTCTTTGAATGCTTTGTAAATGACAAATCCACGACTCGAATAGAAGTCAATTTAGCAATAGACTGAAAAAAAAAAATCCTTCTTCAAATATGAAGTGAAACATCGAAGCAACACCAAGCTCCTAAGTCGAAATAATTCTTCCTTAAGCCATCTCCTCTAACCAACTTCCCTTTCAAGCTAAAGGTTGAAGATTGGTGAGTTGCTCCACACCTAAATAGCCATTCAGTACACACTTGTTTATTTGGGATTGGCTTGAAACTTTGCCTTCCCGACACCCTAGATGTCTCATTTCTGAAATTTCCAAATTGAATATGGTATATTGCAATGAATATCTTCTAAGTCAAGACTCTACAAATTAACCAATCTACCAATGGTCGATGGAAGCGTTACAATATTATAAAATCCCCTTATGTACAAGAATTTTAGGGAAGAGTTCTATTGCTCATGGGGATATATGTTACGCCTGTCTTCCTAAGTTCAAAACCGTAAGTAATTTAATATGCTCTTGCAAATATGCCCTAACTTTTTTTCCCTATAATTTTATTAAATGATACCAAAGATCTAAGTTGTGAATTATGCAAGCATTGAGAAATGTCATTGTTGATGAGATTTTGATGAATAACAAGCCAACGAATACTAATAGGAGATGTAAAATCCATGTTTTCATGTACCTCAAAAAGTTTTACGTCCCTAGTAGCCTCTGAAACAGCAAGGTCTCGAAAGAGATCATGCATGCAACAAGACAAAACTCCTCCATCTATCCTTCGTTCTGCCACTTGAATCAAACTTCTATGGACCAACTCATGTATGTAGTCCTCTCGCAAAGGTCTTCGAAAGTGTTTCTTTTCCCCTTCTCTGTATAAAGCCCTTAGCCAACCTTAATTTAATCAGCTTACTTATATCAATCTTAGAGTCTTCCAGGAAGATCACACAATAAAGAAAACAAGACTTCATGACAAGACCCGACCCGAAAACCCTCCCAAGATTTCCCGGGTGGTCCCGCCTAGTGAAGTTCCCACTGTACAATCCCTAGGGAATGTCCAATGGAACCCCAACTTTAAGAAAAGAAAGTAAACATCTGCATTAATGTAATACTTCAATATATATAAAAGATCCATAACCACCAAACTAATAACCTACCCATTCATCAGAGGGGGGTCATAAACTACAAACACATATGATAAAGACTCACATTCAATACTAAGATCGAGTATCTCTAAGAGTGTTCATGAATTTAGGTACAATGAAAAAATACAAGTCCAATAAAAGAAGGGCGTATAGATAAGATAGAATACTCGCAAATCGGCCAAGCAGAATCGAGGCGAAGTCGCGAGGCAGGTCTCTACTTCTGACCGTCTGGATCTAGAGAACGGATTTAAAACAATAAAACGTGAGATAATAAATCTCAGTGAGTGACATAATTTATAAGGAAAATAATGTTTTTATTTTCAAAAATTCCTTCTCTCAAGACCTCATGTCCACTCTTTTTGTAAGGTCCCCGTTTGGAAATCATTTCACAAAACCCAAACTTATACCCAAGTCAACAATATGAAATTCATGCTCAAAGATTTAACCGACATCATTATCAAGAACCTTATAACCTGAATTTATTCACAACATAAAATTGAGCATAAAATATATATAACCATCATGTCGGAAAAATAATCGAAGGCGAAAATACAATAATCAAGTAAATATTGAAATGATTATACCTTACCGTAAACCAACAATGTAATCGCATCATATACCCATAGTAAACCGCTTCAAACCCAACCTCACACACCGCGGGCAACTAATAAACCTTCAAACCCGACATCACGTGGCAACTCAATAAACCCGTGAACCGACACCACGTGGCAACCACCAAACCTTCTGCAAAACCGCACATCACGCGGGCAACTAACAAACCCCGCGAAAAACCCACATCGCGGCAACTAATAAAACCTTCTCGTAAAACCCGACATCACGTGGCACCAATAAAACCTTCGTAAAACCGACACGTGGTAACCACAAACCTTCAAACCCGACATCGTGGCAACTAATAAACCTTCCAACAATACCGCATTATAATCATTGCAACCTTCCAACAATACCGCATTTATAATCATTTCAATAAAGTCTCAAAAATCCATTTAAATCATTAACTTTTCAAAATGGTTTAAAACCTCAATCTATGTACCAAAATGTTTGAATACCACAAATTTATCCATGAACTCAAGAAAATTTCCAAATATTTAAATGTTGACAAAATCCATGAAATGATAACTTGTTTATATAAAAACAAAGTATAACAGGTTTACGTGAGCAACCATCCGCTCGATCAAATAAGGTATATATATAATAATTAACTACAATTATATATCATAATAATACCCCAAAGATTTAAAACATGTAGATCACTCACGTGACCACAGATACCTACCCCCGCTCTCCTCTCAGAACGTCTGTGTTCGCACGAGCGCCCGTGAATATAATAAAAATATCATTTGGCTACTCCATTAACTAAACCAAAGACATCGATGCCCCAAATGTCTAAGAACAATTTAGAACTATGAAATTACCTAAATCGACCCCGATAGTCCAATTATACAAGCAGCCCTATAGACCCAGACTCAAAATTGGGGCTTTTCTGCACCAAGGTTAATTTTTCGAAATTGAACCTTCCAATAACTCATAAAAATGTCCAATTTCACTAATCCAACTCACTACGACTTGACTAATCGTGTCCACTCTGGCCCAAACCTTTTCTGCAGAATTACCCGACATGACCTAAAAATGAAAACTAACCAAACGATGTCCAAAATTTTACAAACTTATATCAACGAAAAGCCCAAGAGACCAGAACACAAAGAAGACTTTGCCTTGGTCCAAAGGTTGCAAGGTAGCTTAAAACTCGATCCAACAAATACCCAACTTTGTTTTCGTCAGATCTTCAAACTAAGTGAGTAACTGCAAAAATGACCACTTAATGAGTTCGTGTAGGATCCAAAAATGGAGGGAGGAGGTAGGGCCTGGGCCCGGCGGCCGTAAACATCAAATCCCACGACGACCGTGGCGGCCATCAGCCGGTGGTTTTGCCGCCTCGACCGGGTGCGCCCGAATGGTCTGGGCCGTGAAATTCTTTTTCTCCGGCGGCGGCTGCCCCAGGTGGCGCCTCCCGCCTCGGCATGTAGCAAGGGGGTGGCTGTCGCTCCCACGCCAAAAACCCGTTGTTCCAAATATCGAAACGACTCCAAATTTTGATGTTCATGGTTTCCTTGGGGAGTTTTATCTAGGGTTTTGAGCCCAAAATGAGTGTGTTGGGCAAAGGCTCTATTTTAAGACGCAAACTATGTTTATATAGGGCCTAGGGTCAGCTTGTGTAAAACACTAAAGACATTTGACACCGATAAAATGTCGCTCTCGGCTTTTGAACTCCCTAGGGCCATAACTTTATCCGTAGCCTGAGATGTCGACGCTCAACCCGTCTATGAACCTCGTGATCGACGAGGCCTACGAAATGCAGGGCGGGGGTCTTATTCCAACTCCAAGATTATCCATCCTTGAAAAAGTCAACTCAGCCCACATACTAATTGTCAAGTTAAACTTGGTCAAATCGCTTAAAAACTGTATTATTCAGATTTGGGCCATATACTAAGTAATACCATAAGTCATCAGAATTTAAAGATCTTTCTCCCAAGATGGCTTTGTCTATCTTTTGTGATAATAAGCCCCTAACACTGTGATAGCTTAGGCAAGAAACCTTCGCATTTTCTCATAATTTTCTTTCCCAATTCCTCTAACTCACTAGTTATAGCGGTACGAGTTGTAGTACTAGTCATCCCTTGAAAAGTTTTTTTGAGAAAGAGATGCCAACTCTCATCCTCATTCATAAGACGAAGTTGATAGATATATTATTGGGAAGTGGCATGCAGAGCAATTTCTTTATTGCGATCAGATCAATATTTGTTCCCATCCTTAGCCTTTGAAAATGTGATCGTAGGCGCACTCCAAACTTCATTATCTACAGTACATCATCCATGATTACCAAGATTCTTCCCGAGGCACCACAAAGGCTTCTTCGCTAAGCTCATTCTCTCCCATGTGTGTCTTTTTTTTCCGTGACGCTGAGAGACATAATACTATTAGTAATATCAAGCAAAACGCCTCTTGCTTTGAACTCCCGGACACATAAAAAAACCCAAGCTCTACAAAATGGGTTGCTTAACATCTTTCTTATTATAAACTTTTTTGGCAAGAGTTGTCTTGCCAAGGCCGCTCATCCCCACAATGGACACAATCGATTCTTGCCTCTCTTCCCCACAAGATCCGCCTACTGTGCTGAAGAGATTATTGACTAAGAATCCAAATGTGATGAAAGAGATTAACAAGCCTAGCAATAGCCTCTAAACACCGATATATAAATATAAATCGCTTTATTATACTTAAGTGAAGGAACTAGAAGAAAAGAAAATAAAAATGAAGAAAATAAATGAGTTAAATTAGATATATATAATTTTATTTATCACTAAAATAATTTTATTTATTTTAACTCATTAATATAAAAACTAAATAATTTAAGAATTTGTAAATTTTCAAGTAATTTTATTTATATTTAAATTTTTCTTATATTCTTCATTACATACCAAATATTAAAAACAATCATTTTTTTTATTACTTTTTTTCTTTCCTAAGTACTTCCAAAGAATCAAATACAACCTTTTTATTTTGATAGTGGTTTCCATTTCTTGGGTCGGCTCAAATTCCATACACAAGGGCATAGCTTGTAATAGTTGATCGTAACTTTTATCATATGATTCACGCCCATACAACAACTTCACGTACTTGTACAGTAAATGAAAACGAATCAATAATGTTCAAGTTGATACACTAACACATTCAAAACATATTGATGAGAATGGAGACGAGCGGAAGAACAGATTCGGAAAGAAGAAGATGAGAATATAAAAAAAAAAAAAAGCAATAAATATGAGAAATTTTGGAATTCTTCTTCAATGCCCTGACCCAAACGTGTTCTCCCTATACAACGATCCTAACAAAACATAACAGAAATGGTTACACTCCTAACTCTCTAAATCTGTTGGGATTCCTAATTTCTTGCCTTGCTTTGCCCTTAGCAATTGAAATCTCCTCCCAACTCAAAATTCCTTTTGTCTGTTGTCGTCGACTACTAATCTCTCACGTGTCGTCGGTGAGTCAATATTCTCCTACGGCCGCTTTGTTCCGAAACCAAAATTTTAGCCACTGCTCATATCACATATATGACAAAAATGAATAAAAATCAATCAAAACTAGAAAAGAAAAGAGTGCAAGAATATTACAATTATGGGCATATATATCAAAACTAGAAAAGACAGATGCGTGGGAGATGGGCAATGCAGTGCCAATCCTCTCCTGTTTGTGGTTCGCATCTTTTGCTTAACTCAGGACAATCCTCGACGGCCGCCAGAACCTGTAGTGCAGTGAGGCGATGCATCCCTTGTGGCAAAGCTGAAAGTGTAGGGGCAGTCTTTAATCTTAATTTCCTGGGAGTGAAATGAGATTTTCCAATGACTTAGGCAATGCTTTGAAATTATGACAACTTGCAATATGTAAGTAGCGCAGGGTGGTAGCAGTTGGCCCGTGGACTTTGAAGCGCAAGTACTCACAAATGACTTACCAGCAGCCCCTCCATCTTTATAAGGAAACAAAATGGTTCTGATCTTGTTTATTTTCTTTCTTACAAGTGTTAGAACTTCTTCTGACCATGACAGGGAAACATGGCGAACCTCGCTGAGTGGAGTTTTTCTGCATCATTTGGAGTGTAGTGGATCAAATCTGTGCCACTGACTGTGCAAGATCATGCACCAGGATCATATTTAAAAGCACAAAAATTTACGGATCATCCACGTCTTGAAAGAAAGATCTTGAGCACAATTCAGTGACATATTCATTACCGATATCTTCCAAGTCCTCGTTTCGGCCGGATGGCTGAATGAGGCCGTGTGCCAACCAAAATTGGATCAACTCATGGTTACCGAACTCAAAATCTTTTGGAAACAATGAACAAAAGACAAAACATTGTTTTAAGCAAGCTGAAGTTCATCATAGCTGAGTTTCAATACAGGCAGAATTCTATCTTCTTTTAGATTTCCATATCTCATTGTCTCTCATAGATGCCCAAACATGTTCATCTACCTTTCCGAAAAGGAAGCAGCCTCTAAAGCTCACTGCAAGAGGAACCCCTCCGCATTTCTTTGACAATCTCATCCCTAAGTTTTATAAGGTTCGAGTAATGCTTTACCTTCCCATCTATAAACGCGCATTTTACAAACAAAGACAAACAATCCTAGATGGGGAAGACCTTTTAATTCTTGTGGGGAAGAGTAACGGACGGGATGCCACTGACTTTGCGGGTAGTCACCACGATTTTAATGCCATCTGCACCACCCACGAGCAGCTCTTTAATTTGAGCCATTTATCTCTCTCATCATCTCAAACATCATCTAGTATACAGGTATCTGCCATTATTTAATCGCATTTCTTAGTTGGGTTTGGTAATTCATCCAAAGGCAAGTCAGAGCGCTTTCTTGGGTTGCAGAAACAAGAATCTTCTTGTTAACTTCCTCAGTTCTTCGAAATCTTCATCAGATACACAAACCCACATTCTTGATCGAAATGTTCAATTACCCTTTCACTAAAGACCAATTTAGCAAGAGCCGTCTTCCCATCCCTCCGATCCCAATTATGGGAATGATAGAAACATTTGCCTATCATTGCTTGGAAGCTGCATTAACATGCTCAGAATGTTTTCCTTCTCCAGGTCCCTTTCCCCAAGAATATCTGAAACATCACCCAGGAGTGGGTCATCTCCCTTCCTATTTACCATATTACTCTCCCCACCACAATCGCTCTCTCGGTGAGGATTAAATTTAGAGTGATCAGTTGCAATCTTATCGAACCTCTCTCTCAGGTTCTTCATTTTGTGACCCATTCCAGCGAAATGCAAGTGAGTTGACGTTGAGAATAAACTGCGTACCTGTTTTCCAGTGCTCCACTTTTGCAAACTTTCCGCCGGAGAGCATCGTACTCACCTCCTCATCAATCACATCATCAGCGTCATAAAGGGCGTTTTTGAGTTTTCTGAGCCAATCACTGATCTGGTGGTTATTGACTTCGGCTCCTAGCATCTAAGATCACGGCTTGGAATGGTTGATATTGCATTTTAGATCTCGCTGTCGTCTCTGACACCCCATACAAGAACAACTTCTGGAAAGCAAGTGTTTAATTTTCTCAGACTTGGTTTACTAACTGAAAGGCAAATGATTCAGCCATTTCTGTGAAGAAAAAGGAAAGTGGAAGCAGAGGGATCTGGGAGGAGCAGAAAACCAGTTCTGGTGCCCCAGCTGGGATTGACTTGAACCTCATAGACACTCTAGATAAATATAAATTATTAAATATATCGATAATTTAATTTTATAATTGCTGGGCCTAGGCCTTACTATTTATCCAACTCATATCTTTACGTGCCCAGCCCATTTGTTTAGGTGTTCTGTATTAACTATTAACTATTAATAGTTAAAAGTGAGATTTTAGTAGAGATTTGGAGCTCTGTTCTCCCATTTTTCTATACAGCCGTGGGACAACCTAATCATTAGAAATACATATTGTTTTCTTTTAATTATTATTATTATTATTATTTTGAAATAACATATTATTGTTTTCTTAAACAATAAAATTTAATCAATATCAAATAAGAATTTAGTTGAAGTTTGAAAATTCCTGCCCTTTAAATGCTTTTATGTCCATCATGCCTATTTATAGATTTTAGAGTGGCTTTTGAGCTCTGTCATCCTATTTTCCTCAGCACAACCTAATCATTAGAAACATGTTATTGTTTTCTGAAACAATAAAATTTAATTAATGAAGTTTGAAATTCTCATGCCTTTACATGCCATTTAGAAAGCACGTCACAATTGAAAACTGAGCAAAGGAAGGACACAAAGTGAAAATGCAAACGCATATAAAATTTCCTTGGATCCTCCATCCAAAAAAAAAAAACAACTGTTTTTTTTTCAAAAAACGAAGAGAATAAAAAAAGTAGTGAGAATTGAGAGCCCATTTATTTCTCAATTTTATTTTGAAAATATAGAAAACCTAAATTTAGAAAATAAGTAGTTTCTGAAGTATCAAAAATGGTGTTCTTGTTGTTACCTCGATTGTCCCGAACTCGACATCGCAAGACAATGCGAACCTCAGAAAATCCGATGATCCGACGACAGCCAGCGCCGCCTCCGATGATTTAGAGTCAATAAAAGATGGAGGAGAAGAAGAAGCAAGCGCTTACGTAATCAAATCGCTTATATTTCGTAGAGTATCTTTGGCGATTTATGTAAAGTAGTTCACGAATCTCTCCTTGATTTTTAGAAAGTTAAAATCTCTTAATTCAGGGATAAAATCTCTTCTTTTATCAAGGATTAATTATTCCTTATCAATGATTAATCTTTTCTTGAAATAAGAGATTTGAAATAGGAAATCAATATAAATATCTCTTGCGTATTTTTTTGCCTCAGATATTTATCCATAATTAATCATATGAGGTAGGATGACTGGCTGGGGAACTTAAAATTCTAGACTTGCTACCAGAGCTAATCCCGGGGTCCTTTAACAACCCACAATGACGGAATACTCACACGCTCCCAGAACCCGACACCACTACTCTAAAATCTGCAAAGTCTCCCTTTTGTACGGAAGCTCTACCCAAGGTACAAACCTGTCTCAAGAATTAACAATCCACCACATCTGTCCATATGCAAAGAAAATGGCCACTCTGGGGCTCCATACAACAATACTCACAAAAATATATATCAATCCATGTGAACAATAAGCCAAGAGTTATTATAATACTCAACTAAAACATATATCAAAATTTAGTTATTTTTAATACATGTTAGGTTAACGAAATTACTAAAGCCGTTAATCCGACTTTCTTCTAAAACACTGCTACTTTTAGTGAGCACTGGCCCCTCCCGTACACTCCCCGTATTCTGAAATAGTGATCTCGACAAAGAGCGAGTAATGCCTGCAGTGATAATTTCCTACAAGGGTTACTCCCCACTTATGCATATCATGGCAAAACAAATACACTCAAGCAAATACATGATCTTACTTTAATGTCTACATTCCCAATCCCATGTCTCGAGTCCTCACCGACTCCCTCACACATATCTAAGCCAAATGCGAGTAAAATACAGTTTTCAAAACAAAAGCTTTTGTTCTCGAAAACTTACTACCGTAGTTTTGTAAATCGATTGACAACCCTCCGAGGCTAATCACTGGATAACCGAAACACCATAATCCTTCCGAAGGTGAATTGTTGGACAATCTCCCAATACAATTCTTCGGAAAATCTTCTGTCGAAATTCCTTTCACAAACACTTTCGTTTTTGTTTTCTTTCATGTCATGCACTCACACCTAATATTCTGTGCGCCGCCTCAGCCGCATAGCTGGAATTTGACGCGCCAATCACAACAACTCATGCTAATATAGAAAACATGTATATACTAACATAATTAACTCACATAAATCATGTTATTCAATTTGCAACCAATAACACCAAAATTAGCTCACATAGGCTAATTAACAAATCAAGTAATTCATTTTGAATCACCCAAAACACACAAAATCACACACAACAACACATCACTTAAATATGAAACCCTGCCGACACTGCTCACGGCACCACACAATAGGGATTTTCCACTTGGCTCAAATGTTTTTTGAGATCGATAACACCGCCTTCAGCCTCAACAAACTCTTCATCCATAAATGGCTCTTAGCCAAAGAATAACACAAGTAGGAAAATATCTCTACCTCTCGGAGTTGTCTTAACTCCACCAAATCGATGCCTACACGTATTCCCTCGCGCAGAGCACTTTGCATTTCTTCGCCTCCGAAGCAAACCGACGGTCCGAACAGCTAGAAATCTAGAGAGATAGAAATCTAGAGAGAAGCCACTCTCTCTCTCTCTAAAACCTCAAAATCCAAGCTATTGCCAATTTTTCCCTCTTCTCGACATTTTTCTCTTGTTTTGCTTTCAAATGGAGAAGATAACTATTTGTTCTTTTGTCATTATCCAATTAAACTTTTCATTAATTCCCATCTTGTCCCTTTTTAAGTGACTTTTGACACATGACTTAATATAAGCCATTCATTTCCATTATCTCTCTAATCATGCAACACGCTAGTCATAATGGCAGCACGTGAAGAGGGGCGCACTTTTTCATATCACATGTCTCACGTCGCTTTACTACACCCGACACCCGCCTCAAAAACATGAAATTCTTCGATCGTCTTCTGGACCGACGAATCGATGCAGGCTAGATTTCGCGATACACAACAATGAAGCCCATTTCGTCATCCGAGATCTAGAAAAATTTCGGATTTTGACCGCAATTACCATTTTACCATTTTTCAGAAAAATTGAATTTTCTTGCTTTACATTCCCTCTCTTAAAAGAAATTTCAGCCCCGAAATTCTCAGATAATCACAATTCAACTACATGCATATGCAACGTGCACTATACTACATAAACTAGTCATTTAAGTATTAAACGACTAAACCACATACCTTCATCCCTGTAAACAAACAAGAAGGATAGTGGCCCAAGATCGTTGGCCTCGATCCCACGTCGACTCTCTACTCCACCTACAACATGAAGACTCCCTCACTAGCCCCACAGCCTTGCGCTCTAAACCCGATCCCGACTATCCACACGCACACACACCGGTCCCTCCGGCTGTCCCATCCGTGTCAACCTCACCTCCTCAATCCACTACACGCACCGATCCGGAGTGTACCGAGCATGGAGACGTGAAATACCGACACCCGACATGTCGGGTAGTAACGCCAACCGTAGCTTATAGTGCCTACTCCTCTCGGTGCACCCCAAGGGCCCACGAACCCCTGGGCGATAGCTTCCCCGCGCCGCGAACCCGACCACTCCTCTTAGGCATCCTCTGAACCCGAATCCTGGCTGGTCGACATCGTACATCGCGATAGCCTTCACCGGGCCCGAGCTTAAGCGAGAAGACGTCACAGATCGGGCTCACTTCCTGGAGGTGTCTCTAATCGATCGTGACTGATGGAGCTCCTCCCACCTCGGCCCAACATAATGGTGGACTCAGATGTACCTCCCATACAATGCCTCATATGGTGCCATCTCGTATACCGCCGGTAACCGTCAGAGGCAAATCTACTCAAGGGCAAATGCTCCTCCCAAACTACCCTTATGATCTAGACGCATGCTCAGAGTATGTCCTCTAATACCAGATAGTCCTCTCGGGATCACCATCCTGGTCTCTGGTGGCGCAACGCTATACTCATCAAGTCACCAGGTGCCCATAAAATTGAATCATCCAAAGTGCGTTTAAACCCCTGATCCCTATCCGACACTATGGATACCGGTACTATGTACCGAATTATCTCTCGAATATACAACCGATGCACTTCCAATGTGAAGGTTATCCGCGACGGCCAGAAAATGTGCCGACTGCCGGCGCCAGTCCACTATCACCCATCGTACTCATGTCCCCCGCGGCGGTCCGTGGCAGCCGGGTCACAACCCACTCGACGTGGTTCCTACTTCCACTCAAACCCACCTCCAATGACCGGCGAAGCCCCGCTGATGGCTTTCGTGCTCAAATTTAACCTCGCCGACACGTGAGACATCGCCAAACAAAGTCCCCACGTGTCTTCTTTCATCTCGCTCCGCAGTATCGGGCGGCTAGATCTCGGGTACATCTCCGTGCCACCTGGATGCATAGCAAATCGAGAGCAGTGAAACTCCTTGAGAATCTCCTCTCTCAAATCAGTCAACTGGGGAACCACTACCCGTCCCTTATATCGAAGACTACTGACCGCGGGACTGGCCCGCACCTCGCTCACCGTACCCGACTCATACCCGGTCCCCGACTCGACACTCATCTCCGTCCCGCCCTGTGACTCAATCACCTCCGTCAATGACAGAGCTTACTAAACTCCTAACGCACTCGAGCCGCCACGTATCAGAGCCCAAATCGTCTCTACGCTCGAAGCGCTCGCTACTCCCAGAAGCTATACTAGCCAATGCTCCCTGCGGACTTCCGACCGAGTGCATCAACCAATTACATTGGGCCTTTACCAGATGGTAATGCAAAGTGAAGTCATAATCCCTAGAACTTATCCATTCAAGGCGCTTCATACAGGTCCCACGCGTGAAAATATACTTTATACTTTTATGGTCTAAATACACCTCGAACTCCTCGCCATATAAGTAGTGCTTCAAATCTTCAAGGCCAAGACTACGACCGCTAACTCCATATCGCGGTGTGGGGGTAATTCTCAAGCCATGATTCTTCAACCAAGGTGAACCATAAGCTACTACCCTCCTGCATCGCATCAAACATATCCCAGCCCAAATTTCGAGGTATCATAATACACTGTGGTACCCCCGTCCTATCCAGACTATCAAGATAGAGCCGGCAGTCTCCTCTTCAACTCCCCTGAATGCCTCCTCGTGACGGCTATCCTAATCAAACCCGACCTCATTCCGGTCAATCTCATGTGTCACGCTAATCAGAGAAATCCCCTCACCCCGTGAAGACTCACCAATCCCAAGAAACTACGATCTCGAAGACCGAATTCTACTTCTCCCAACTCATCACTTACCGACCTTCCATGGGTCCGCATCGACACGCCCGGAGGTCGACACCATATCCCAAAATCTCACCTCGCGAAGCCAAAATTCTACTTACTCGAACTTAACAGACAAATTGATGGTCTCTAAGAATCAGAAACAATCCATGATACTCATGCCCTACTCTAATCGGGAGTAGATCAAATGTCATTTACGAAGACCACTTCTAGATCGATCCGGTAGGGTCGAATACCCATGCATGAGGTCCATGAATATCGCCGACGCATTCGCCAATCCAAAGGGCATCACCAGAAACTCAAAGTGCCTATAACGTCCCGAATATTGCCTTGGTGGATATCTATCTCCCTAACCCTCGCTGATGGTAACCGCTATATGTCTATCTCGAGTGTACTCGCCCTCTAAACCGATCGTAAAATCATTAACTTTGGTAATGGGTACCGATTCTTAATCGTGAACTCGGCTCAATCGTTCGTAGTCAATACAAATAAAGGATCTCTGGCCCTTCTTCTTCGCAAATGTAACCCGAGCGCCCATGGCGGCGCCTTGCCTAATGAACCCCCTTGTTCAAGAGGCTCCCGTAGCTAGACTCAGTTCCCAGACTAACTCGGTGCCATCCTATGCAGAGTCATATAGAGATTGGCTAAGTACCAGTGTAACTCGATACCGGAAGTCTACAACCCTCTACGAGGCAATCCGTAGCTCATCCGAAAAACATCCCCATATTCACACAGACTACCTCGAGGTAGATCTAAGTCCCGGCTCACTCATCCTTCTGTGGTAAGGCTCAAGTAGCCAACCTCACAATCAGTCTCCCCGACACCTAGACTCAGACACTGCCCTCTGGGGCAAAATAGATTTGCTTCGTCTCCGAAATACAACACAAGTACTGGCCCAAATGCGGTAAAGCAGAATTCTCCTACGCTTTACACCGATAACGACCAGAAGTCGTTAGCCAATCCATCCCAAGGATGACGTCGAACTCTGACATGTCTATGACCCTCAAGTCCACTGTGAGTAGAATCCCAAAGATCTCTAATTCGAAACCACGACATATCATCCCTATCCTCCCTAATCCCCCTAAGCATAACTCACATACAGCGCCCCAATGCCTCAACCTCTCAACCCAACTCTATCACAACCGACGCAAAGATTCTACTGTGTAAACACAAATTTCGTAGACACTATTCATATACCGAAAAATATTTCACACACAATGTCCATGCATTCATAGGTAATGCAAGACAATAAGTTCATATTTTAAATCATATTTAACAAAAAAATTATTTTATTTTGTCTCATTTTATTTTATTTTATTTTTAAAACTCGTGAACAGTGCTCATGAACAATGGTCATGAACAAAGGTCACAAACAAAGTTGACTCAAAACAAAGGCACCGTCAAACTAGGCCTGGCACTAGGTGCACACCCTGAACCCAAGCCAATCACCCACCGCGTGCTCAAAGCCGCCACGCCAGCTCCCGGCCCGTGTCGCGGCCGCGTCATAGCCCGTGGCCAGTCACGCAGCGTGTCACCACGCGCACGCCGCCGCAAGGTCACATCTCCCCGGGGTCATGATACAAAAATTGTATTGCAACACAATTCCTTCGCGCCAGGTCGCCCCGCGCCGGGCCGTGTCGCGAAATACCGCGCTGCGGTCGCAGGCGTCGGCACCGTGATCGCAGCCCGTGCATTGCCGCCTATCGCGACACACAAAGGTCGCCCTAAGCCACGATACAAAACCATCAGACAGATTTACCCCCGGCCAGCCATGCAAGGTCGCGGGGGCGTGTGTACCGTGTTGGTAGCCGATCCCGCCGTATCACATGGCTAAGTACTACAAGCATGCTCTCCTACGTATCAGGCCCCCGCTGCACACCCAACCCAGCCTCCTCAGCTTCGTGTCACGATACACCACTGACGCGGACTCAAATAGGCAGAGCTCCATCCACGCGCTTAAAAAAAATTTCCTCATTTTTTTTTTTCATTTTCAAATTTATTATATATATATATATATATATATATATATATAAGAGGTATATATATATATATATATATATATATATATATATTCATTTCAAGAGGAATAAATTTATTTTATTTTATTTTTATTTTTTCCGCTTATACATCGTAAACCTTAGGAAAAAAAAATCTCTTCATCACTTTTTCTATGTGCTATTCACTAAGCACAATCACACACCATACAATTACATGACTACACAATTCATACACAACAACTCATGTTATGCACACCATTCACACATAAAACACCATGCATGCAGTATTCTAACTCTATCTCGTGATTTTCTAGGTAATCATATACCTAAACTCTAATATCGAGCCACCAAGTGGTGATGTTCTTTACACCTAAATGACTCGACTTAGCCCAAGCTCCCCCAAGCCCTAGGTATTTGCATACCTATGCTCGATACTCAAGCCATGAATGCATCGACTAAACTTATGTATACCCAAACCCGAGCCCCTAGGTAATCGTTTATTCTAAGCCTCGATACTAAGTCGTGAAGTTGGTATCAGACCATACTTATGAATACTCCCATCGAGCTCCCAAGATAATTGCTTACCCAAGCTCCGATACCAAGCTATGACGCCCAAACCCAGGTCCATTGACAACCTATCAACTCGTGGAATACTGCGGTGCTCGCAACCCGACAAAGACTACAAAATTCCTGCAGAGTCTCCTTTGTACGGAGAGCTCTACCCAAGGTACAAAACCTGTCCCAACAATTAACAACGACCACACCGGGTCCATGTGAGAGTAAAAATGGCCACTTGGGCCCATACAACAATACTCACAAAATATATATCAACTATGTAACAATAGTTTAAGAGTTATTACACACTTTAACTAAAATATATCAAATTTACAATTTTAATGCATGTTATACAACTAAAATACCAAAGCCAATCCCATTCTTCTAAATGCGACCTCTAGTGAGTGTCGCCCTCCGTGACACTTTACCTAAAATAGCCGATCCTCGGGACAAGTGACGAAAGAATGCCCAAGAGGATAATTTCCTACATGGGCTACTCCCACCTAAGTGCACATGTCATGGAAAACAAACACCTAAGCAAATACATGATCCTATTCAATGTCTACGCCCAATCCCATGTCTCGAGTCCTCACCGACTTCACATGCCTAAGCCAAAATGTGAGTAAAATACGCTTTCAAAACAAAGTTTTTGTTCTCGAAAACTTACTATCGAAGCCTCGAGTAACATTTATTAGACAACCCTCCGAGACGACCACAGATAACTCCGAACACCCATACCCTTCGACGTGAATCGGCTGACAATCTCCCCAAACACAATTCTCCGGAAAATCTTATGTCGAATTCTTCACAAACACTTTTGTTTTTGTTTCTTTCACATCATGCATCACACCTAATATTTTAGATTGCCCTAAAGGCATATGGAATGCATTATTCCAATCCTAACAACCTACGCTAATATATAAAATATGTATATACTAACATAATTAACTCACATAAATCATGTTATTCAATTCTGCAAACCATTAACACCAAAATTAGCTCACATGGCCAATTCTCCAACAAATCAAGTAATTCATTTTGAATCACCCAAAACACACAAAATCATTATTACACATCACGTGAACAAGTGAACCTCGTGTCGAAAATCGTTCACCCACCACACAATAGGATTTTCTCACTCTGGCTCAAAATGTTTCAAACCGATAACACAAACTTTCTAGACCTCAACAAATCCCTATCCATAAATGGCTCTTAGCCAAAAATAAATACAAGTAGGAAAGATCCCTACCTCTTGGAGTTATTAAAACTCACCAACCTAAGGCTTCACGCATAGCCCCTCACCACGCAGAGAATCTCTTACTTTCGCCCTGCCGAACCGACGACGGAATCATGAAATCTAGAGATAAGTCACTCCTCTCTCTTCTAAACCTAAAACCAAGTTACCGCCGATTTTTCCTCTTTCTCCACGTTTTTCTTTGTTTCGCTTTCAAATGGAGAAGATAACCATTTTCTTTTGTCTTTATCCACCAACTTTTCATTAATTCCCATCTCATTCTATTTTTAAGTGACTTTTGACATGCCTTAATGTAAGCTATTCATTTCATTATCTAACTAATCAGCTTAACATGCGTCACACGGTACATGCAAGAGGATTCTTTTCACATCACATGTCTCTCACAAGCTATTTTATGGCACCCGACACCCGGTGCCTCGAAAAACGTAAAATTCCGACTATCTCGGCATTCGACGAAATTCGACGTGGTGGCTAGATTGCGTGAGACGATTCCGACGGTGAAGCTCGTTTCGTCATCTGAGATCTAAAAAAAATTTGAATTTTGACTGAAATTACCATTTTACCCTTTTTCAGAAAATTTGAATTTTCCCAGGTTTTATGGGTGATATCCCAGTCGGCTTCCTACTGATTGTTTTGTAGGCCCAAAGAATTCATGGTAGCTCTTTCACTCCACTTTCCCTTAGCCGAATGTGGTGACACTTTTCAAAGTCGTAAAGAGAGTTTTGCCAGATGCTTTCGCCTCGGACATCAGCTTCCGTGGGTATCAAGTGAGTTGAGTACAAGTTTCGATTTTCAACTCATAGTAGATGACGCCTAAAACGCCAGTCCGTTGACAACCCACAACCCGCAAAATACTTCATGAATGTCGTAACCCACACCACTAACTTTAGTATCCAAGGGTAGTCTCCTTGTACGATGAGCTCTACCCAAAGTAGAAACCCGGTCCCATTAATTTTACAATGACCACAGGTCCATGCCAGTAAAATAATGGTCACTTGGGCCCCTGCATTAATACCCATAAAAAATATCCCAACCAAATATATTACATGGTTCAAGAGTTTTTACATTACTTCTTAATTCAATATACATTAAAATTTACAATTCTAATACATGTTATATAAAATAGGTTTAAAGCCACAACCCGGGCTTTCTTCTAAACGTTAGTTTTCTCTAGTGACAAGGTCCCTAATATTCTCAGACTGAATGGTGATCCTCATCAGATGAGTTAAAGTCTAGCAGTGATAATTTCCTACCCGGGTTACTCCCACCTAAGTGCACATAAAGAGGAAAAACACTCACATTCACAATTTCATGAACCTAATTCCGAATGTCTACATGCCCAACTCCATGTCCCGAGTCCTCACCGACTCCCTCACATGCCTAAGCCGACCGTAGTGAAATCACGCTTTCAAAACAAAAGCTATTTGTTCTTGAAAAACACACTAATGAAGCCTTAAAAAAGAAAATATCGACAACCCTCCGAGGGGCAAATTTGTCGGATAACCCTTCGAACACCCACGGGCCCTCCGACGTGAATTGCTGACAATCTCCCACACAATTCTTCTGAAAATCTTCCGTCGAAATTCCTCTACAAACATTTTCATTTTTGTTTCATTTCATGTCATGCACTCACACCTAATATTCTAGTCGCTTTCCTAAGGCATATGGAATGCATTATGCCAATTCCAAATAATTTATGCTAATATAATTCACATGCATATATTAACATAATTTACTCACAACAATCATGTTATTCAATTTTCACATCAATAACACCAAAATTAGCTCACATGGGCTAATTAGCAAACACAAGCAATTCATTTTGAATCACTTACATAACACATTTTCACACAAGAAAATCATGTCACTATTCATGTGCACAGTGAAACCCTCGTTACTGTTCACAGCCACCAAATTTGGGATTTTCTCCACTGTTCAAAGGTTTTGAGACCGAATTTACGGCTAAATCAAGCCTCTTCGTAATATCCCTAATTCATGTTAATATATGTGTTAATGAATAACATGTTGATTGTGTATAAACTCCGTTAATATATGCATGCATAGTATATTAACATGAATTATGGTGAAATGGCATATTGCATTTCATAGGCACTGGGAACCTAGGAGTAATAAAGGAAAAGCATGATATGAAAGAAAATGGAAAATGATCAGGAAAGGAATTTCAAGGGAAGATTTTCCAAAATCGCTTCGAGAGTGGTCTAATAGCTTCATCTTGAGGGTCGACCCATGACTGCTTTCTTAAAAATGATCCAAAGAATTTGCCTTAGAGGGTAGTCTTCAATATATTTACCGACCCTTGGGAGTAAGTTTTTGAGAACAAAAGCTTTTGTTTTGAAAACGCATGTTTTGCTCACATTCGGGGCATGTGCACGCTGCGGAGTGAGCCAACGAGGGCTCAGACACGGAATGAGGTCACACCATCCATGACATATAGACATTTGAGTAGAATCATGTTTTACTTAAATGTGTGGTATGCATTAGCTGCATGCACTTAGGTGGGAGTAACCTGCCGTAGGGAGATTATCATCATCGGGCTTTGTCACCACGTGGGACCCCTTTCAAGCACAGGTTACTCCACGCTCCTTCGAGACCGTGATATGAAGCAAGAAGGCCTGCCAGGCCTTGAGAATTATTTTGTAAAATATTAGAACAACCTAGTTTTAATATATTTTGGCATATAAAAGTGTAAAAGAGTTGTACATCAAACTCTTATGAAATATCATTACAAATTGGTTAATTGTAAGAAAATTATACAGAAATGGGTCTCCATATATGAGACAAATGAGTGTGATATCGGGATACCCGATATTCACAGGAGTTAACGCAGGTTGACGATATCAACAAGACTCGACAGGCCACAGCACGGCATCGCAGCTCAGGGTTTATAAATACCTGTAGCTAGATGTTGTGTATACGATTTGCCTAGACTTGATGGGAACGGGTTAGATCATGCATCCATTGTGCATTTTGATGATATTGTGATGTGTGATTGAATTGTGAGATTTGTACGCTGTGAGTAGTATAGAGAAATCTTGAACTCTGTGGTTAGAAAACATAATCTTACTGCTCCTGAAGACAAACCGACAGTGACCCTTCCTAGACCTTAACTAAACTCTTATCTGGAGGATCCTGCCGAGCACTTCAACGGACTCCTCGAAACCGACACGTTGGATCGAAGAAATCCGAGAAGCGAACCCTAAACTTTCTATAACCTAAGCATTCGCTTAAACCTTCAAAATAAATTTTCTTTTAATTAGTCGAGTGATAAAATTTTCGTAACTTTTGTTTCAAATATTTTTATAAATTTCTAAGAAGATAACGATCGCATTTTGATAAACCAAAATTCTACCGTCAAGAAATTTACACTTACTAATACCTCAATTTATAAATACCAATTTACAAATTAAGTAGAATATATCTAGATGCATCATACATATGAAATGCATGGATATTTAAAATATACAATTCAAAATCTAAATATATGTTGTTCAATTACATATCCATCTTATACATAAAGTTTTACATCCTAGGTCATAAATCGCCCACCTATATAAACAACAAAATGATGACGTCTTGTCGTCCGCGATAGCTAGCACACAATGGAATATAAATAGCTACAAATGAACAAACAAGTTAGTGCAACCAAAATATATATCACATACACTAATATGACAATCTATCATTTGTTTTATGATTTCTTTCAAAAAACCCTATGTATATCTTTAATTATTTTAACTATCATTTCGCGCATTTAAAACTAACGCCAACGTGAAGCTACTTCAAGTCATTTCAACAACTACGCATTGAATTTATCAGATCGCACGAAGGCGCAGTTTATCAATGAGCAACCATACGAATTTTATCGCATAGCAATTGTAGTGCAAAAACTCTGTGCAACCACGCCAGCCACTTAGTCGTGACGCTACGCAGTGCCAAACTATACAAATGTACCAACTACTTATTCATTTCAAAATCTATCATGAATTACTCTCAAACCCACTATAATATGGATCCTAACCCATACATAACTCTAATGATAGATTAGTTAGGCTTATTCCAAACCCTAACTCAATTACTTGCCATTTAACTATGAAGCCATCCTCAAAGAGAGGATTTCATATGTTTCTTGTACTCTTTAAGGTTTTATCCACCTTACTTTCCATAATTATTGGTTTAGGATGAAATCCTAGCAAAACCCTAGGTTTGAGCAAGATAATAACCATACAAATTCCATATGATTCATACTAGAATTCATACCTGCAGTTCCATACCTTTGGCTTTGCTTCTTCTTCTCTCTTCTTCTCTTCTTCTTCTTCTTCTCTTTTCCTCTCCCTTTCTCTACGGCCTGCCCTTTTCTCCAAATGAGACCAATTTTTATCTTAAATCCTATGTTTTGAGTAAGGCTGCTTGGCCAAGTCAAAACCCTTTTTTTTTTAACTTTCATTTTTGCATTTTGGTCCTCATTTCTCTTTTTTATTTCTATTCCATCTTTTCTATTTGCCTTTTAATCCCATAACTCCTTCTATTTACATTTCATTTTCAAGCATTTTAGATATTAACTCCTAATTTTTCTCATTTATGACCACTTAGGTTCTCAAGTGGTAAACACCACTTTACTCCCGGGTCTCTAATATCTATTTCGGGCATCTTATTTTATTTCTGAAAATTCCATTTAGCTATTAGCAATTTAAACAAGTCCGAAAAATTATTATTGTATATTTTGTGTTAAGCACTCCGTACAATTGCCTCGACTGGGGATCGCACACTAATTTTAGTCGTCAACCTTAAATTGATAATTCTCTAACGCCATGGGATTCACCTAATCTAATATAGAGTTTTATTTTACCTCTCTAATCCATCTTAACACTAAGAGGTTATGATCAAACTAGGTTTTACAATTTCTTCCCCTTTAAAAATTTCATCCTCGAAATTTAAATTGCGTACCTTATTCAAACAACTGAGGGTATTGGGCACGCATCTGTGCTTCGGGCTCCCATGTAGCCTCTTCTGCCCCATGATTTCGCCATAGCACCTTCACTAGCGGAATCACTTTATTACGCAACACTTGATCTCTACGATCTAGGATTTCTACTGGATGCTCCTCGTAGGTCAAGTTTTCCTTCAATTGGAATAGGCTGTCTTTACACTGGCGTGAAGGGTCAGCCATACCTATGTAGCATGGAGATTTGAAACACGTCATGGATGTCATAATCCTCGACGGTGAGCCCCAATCGCATAAGCCTACTTCACCCACCTTGCCTACTATCTCATAGGCCTATATCGTGGACTCAACTTTCCACGCTTCCCGAACCCCAAAATACCCTTCCATGGCGACTCGTAGGAATACTTGATCACCCATTTCTCAAACTCTGCACTCGTCTTCACTGTACATAGCTTTTCGCCTGTCAAGCCATATCTTCAACCGCCTCGCATCATATTTACTTTCTACTGTATCTGACAATCTCTACAATTAATCTTCTCCCCACTTCGTCCTGAATGCATCAAGTTCTACACTTCGCACATAATGCCCTTGCTAGGTGCCACCAATACTAGACTCCGATAACTATTGTCAGCAAACTCTATCACCATTGCGCTCTCATGAATATGTGAAGGGTCACGATAGATTATGTAGCATTGAGACGTGGAAAACACGCCATGGATGTTGGCTAACTCGACGTGTAGCCTCAATCGAAGCCACTTCACCCACCTTGTCTAGTATCCTATGTAGCCTATATATCGTGGACTCAACTTTCCACGCTTCCCGAACCTCAAAATACCCTTCCATGGAGACTAGAATACTCGATCACCCATTTCAAACTTCAGATCTGCTCTGATTGTACGCATAGCTTTTCGCTTTGTCGCTTGCATATCTTCAACCGCTCTCGTATCATATTTACTTTCTCTGGGCTGGCATTCCTGACAATCTCTAGGCCACTAATCTTCTCTCCCACTTCATCCCAATGTAACGGGGTTCTACACTTTCTGCCATACAATGCCTCATAAAGGTGCCATACTCAATACTAGACTGATAACTATTGTTGTAGGCAACCCTATCAATGCTAGGTAATTATCCCAAATTTTCCTTAAACTCCATCACACTGTGCTCAAATATATCTTTCTAGAGTCCGAATGGTTCTTCTTATCGCTATCCGTCTCAGGCTGAAGCAAGATCGAGTGTAATCTCGTGCCCATAGTGATCTGTAGCTTCCTAGCCAGACCGAAGTGAAGCGAGGATCTCTCATTCGATAATGGACAATACTGTGCACCAAGTGTAGCCTCACAATCTCATCTACATACAATCGCGCATATCTTCTAGGAATAGGCACATTAGTAAAGCAATGAAGTTGGGCCGACTTCACTAATCTATCCACACAACCCAAATAGCACTTCAAGTGTCCACGCCGTGTCCTCGGGGAAGTCCTCACACGAAATCCATCGTGATCCTTTCTCTCCCATTTCCACTTAGGAATGGAAAAAGGCCGTAGTAAACCCGTTGGTGCTCGATGTTCAATCTAATTTGTTGACAAGTTAGGCAATTTAGATACGAACTCGCGATCTCTCTCTTCATACCTCTCCACCAATGGTCTCTCGTGAGTCCGATTACATCTTAGTACTCTCCTCGATGCATCGTGACATGCTGATGAGTGTGCTCTTCCATGATTTCTTTCTTCAACTCTATCACATCTGGGACACATAATCTCTGGCCCAACACTAGTGTCCCATCACCTCATAAGGTGAAGTTACTCTATTGTCTAGCCTCTATCTTGCTTCTCAATTTCATCAAATATGGGTCCTGAGCTTGCAAGTCTCTAACCCTGTCCACTAACACTGGCCGAACATGAAAAGTCAAGTACTAGAGTACCCACTCATTGCCTCTAAATCGACCCCCCATAGATCTCAGCTCTACTAGCATTATCAAGTATCCCGCTTTACCGAAAGCTAGGAACTAGAGGGCTTCCCCGCTTTAGCCGCATCTCGCTACTACATTGGCTCTGCCCGGCAGGCCCAATGGTGCGCCATAGTCTTCGATGAGTTCTATCCACCTCCTCTCCTGTCTCATGTTCAAATCTTTTATGAGAATAGATATCGCAGGCTTTCGTGATCGGGCAAAGATCTTTAAGGTACTCCATGTAGGTAGTGTCGCCATATCTCAACGCGAACACTAAGGCAACAACTGGATCCTAAATCGTGTGTCGATAGTTTACTTCATGCTTCTTTAATCGTATCACATAAGCTATCACTCTATCACGTTGCATCAACACACAACCTAAACCTTGCCTGGAGGCATCACAATATATTGTAAATCCCTACCCCGAGGGGGAGGCACTGCGCGTAGTCGGGCCCCTGCTTCCGGCTGTGCTTCGACCAGATGAACTCTCTTCTTCTTGTTATCTCAAGTAGCGGAGTAGCTATCTTTGAGAACCCTTCTACAAACTTCTTCTATAGTAAACTAAATTTTAAACCCAAGAAGCTTCGACTCTCACATGCTCTCAAAGTGGTGGTCTTAACCCATTAATGGCTCTATTTTCCTGAGGGTCTAATTAAATACCTCGACTTTGATACCACATGCCCCAAGAATGCTACTCGATCTAAACTTAAACAGACTCAATAACTTTGCATAGAGCTGATGCTCTCTCAAAGTTTGTAATACTATCCTCATGTGCCTTGCATAGCTTTACTACTTGAATATACCAGGATACTATCATCGATGAAGACTATAAATCGAACTTGTCTAAATAAGTCCGAAGACACGATTCATCAAATCCATAAAGGTCGCCGGAGCTGGTGCCAGCCGAATGGCATCACCAAAATTCATACGCCCATATCTAGTTTTAGCTACCGTCTGGGAACATCTTCCCTACACACCTTCACCGATGATACTCTGATCGTAGGTCTATCTCTAAAGAAGACCTTAGCCCTCAGAGTCGATCAAATAGTTCATCGATTCTTGGTAATGATACTGATTCGATGGTTACCTTTGCCGAAATGCCTATAATCGATGCATAAACGTAAGGCTCCCATCTTTCTTCTTAACAAACAACACCAAAGCCCCCACTAAGTGATGTACTGCCTTAACGAAGCCTTTACTCAACAATTCTTCCATTTGTACCTTCAATTCTTTTAGCTTTCCTCGTCGGTGCCATCCCAGACAAGGCTATATGGCCTCTATGCCGTGCACCAGCTCAATCTCGAATTCAATCTCTCCGTCCGCGATAACCCCGGTAGGGTCCTGAAAGAGATCAAAGAACCTCGCTCACCACGGAACTTCTGGCCAATCGCATCTCATCGTTAGCATTCTATTGCATACACCAGTACCGTACGCCATGAGCATCTTGTTTGGCTGTATTATGCCGATTAAACTCAGAGAAAGAGTCTCATCTCTCCATAAAAGATCACTTCGTTCCCCTCCGTTGACTAAATCGACCCTTTCCCCAGAGTAAATCGACAGCTATGATGTTTAGCCAACCAATCCATGCCTGTATCGATGTCAGCAAGCCGCGAATATCGAATACTATTAGACACTCAACTCATGACTTGCTATATCACTTTACTTCCCCGTAGACTCTAATTGCAATGTTTAATCACCCGGTGGGAAGTGACACTAACATACTACACCTGGGCTTCTGCCTCATCTCTATCCCGACTTTCTATGAACTCCCGAGAAATAAAAGAATAAAGGCTCCCGGGAGTCCACCAACATGGCTGAAAGACGTGATCAAATAAAGAAATGGTACCTGTGGACCACATCCGGTGACTCACCATTGGTCACCATATACTCCGCACCCTACTTTGAGGCTCACCTCGTTTGCAAGGTCTGATGATCTACTCAAGCTGTCCCTCTAGGGGGTATGCCCCACCGTTTCCGCCACTAGGGCCGCCATGCACTAGTAGCTCCTCCAAATAATCTCCTCATCTGGGTCCATCGACCCCCACCGGTCCGCCCCCGAGCCATACATATGGCCTCCGACTGACCACCACCGCACTTCGACAATCCCTCATGAAATGGCCCTCCTAACTCGTATCCGAAACACCTGGCCCCGCCCGGCGCACTCACCGAATGTGATCTACCACATCTATCGCAGACACCGGCTCGCTCCACCTAACTCACTGGCTCCCACCCATGATTATCATTCACCCTCCTCTTCCGACCTGAATCTGTGACTTTAACTCAGGCGGTCCGCGCACTCTCGTTTACTCAAAATACTCCACCAACCCGCCTATATCGGTATGTGATGCAATATGTCACTTGGCCCTAACTACAGTGGTTGGGCATTCCACTATAAATCTACTACCGATCTTCTCTTGCTCATTCTCTACGAAGAAAGGAACTAGGCGAATCAACTCGAAAACTTCTTTCTGCACTGGACTGAGGAGCCCCCCGCTCCAATCTATAAAACTCTTCAACTTGGCATCTTATAGCTTTTAGGAAAATCTCCAGAAATTCTCGAACCCACTCATATGACACCCTCCGGGGGTGTGCCTTTAATGCGCCCTTCCACCCACCCTCGTCTGAATCTTTAAGCAGAGCGCACAGGAGACCCTCCCGCTCCTCCGTACACCCCATCATCCGAAAAATCTCTTGCTTTCCTCATCCAAGATAATGCTCTCCGGGTCTCCGCTACCATCATACCGCCGAGCCCACTTACTTCAAGGCGCTTCAATCGATATCCCACTCTCGCACAATAAGGGCCACGCTAGCATCCGTGCGCCCGGTTCCATCGCCCGACAGTCCCGGGTAGGCCTGGCCGTACCGACCGTGATGGCTGTAGGTGTGCAGAATCCTTCCCGCACGTGACGCACTCCGCCAACCCGCTCTCTATCTTAGTGTGGGTGCCTCTCGTTGCCGGCCTGGTCATGGCCCTCTGACGACCTGACAAGATAGCTAAATGTGTACTAGTACACTATATAGACAACAAATCAAAATTTCAAGTTCAAATTCGCTTAACTCAATATAACTGGGCATGACACTCCATGCAATATTTAACTCACAATTTACCATATTCATAAGATGTTGAATTCAAGTACTATAACTTATGCTTTAGCTTATAATCAATGAAAACATAACTCTTGAAATCTTGAAGAATGATGTGTACACGTATCAATCATACCTTAAGCATAACTAGTACACAATTTGTGCGAAATAGTTCAAACTTTTCTCTTAAAACTTTCCTTCAACTGAACGAGAACCTGCTCTGATACCAACTTGATAGGACCCTTCCCAGACCTTAACTAAACTCTTGTCTGGAGGATCCTGTCGGGCACTTCAACGAACTCCTCAAACCACACGCTGACCAAGAACCCGGTGTCGAACCCTAAACTTTCTGGCAACCGCTTACTCGTTTAAACCTCGTAAAACTAAATTTTCTTTTAATTAGTCAGATATAAAAATTTTCGCAACTTCTTTGTTTCAAATATTTTTATAAAATTTTCTAAGAAGATAATCTTACAGATTTTGATAAAACCAAAATTTACTCACAAGAAATTTACACTTCTACTAATACCTCAATTTATAAATACCAACTTACAAAATTAAGAATATATCTACACAGATCATATATATGAAATGCATGATATTTACAAATGATACAATTTCAAAATCCCAATATATGTTGTTCAATTCATATATCCATCTTATACATAAAGTTTTACATCCCAGTCATAAATCAGCCCACCTATATAGACAACAAATGATGACGCTCAAGGTCTCGCGATAAATTTAGCACACAATGGAATATAAATAGCTACAAATGAACAAACAAGTTAGTGCAATCAAAATATATATCACATACACTAATATGACACTTTATCATTTGTTTTATGATTTCTTTAAAAAAAACCCTATGTATATCCTTTAATTATTTTAACCATCACTAGCGATTTAAAACTAACGCCAACGCAGTTTAATACTAAGTCATTTCAACCACTACGGAATTTATTCATTCACGAGGGCTTAAAGCTTATCAACGAGCAATTACAATACGGAATTTACCGCATAGCACCCAGTGCTAAACCTAGGCAACTACGAGCGAATTTATCGTGACGCCACGTAGCCAAACTATATAAATTAGCCAACTACTTATCTTATTTGAAAATCTATCATGAATTACTCCCTTAAACCCACTATAATATGGATCCTAACCCATACATAACTCTAATATAGGATTAGTTAGGCTTATTCTAAACCCTAACCTAATTACTTGCCATTTAACTATGAAGCTATCCTCAAAGAGAGGATTTCATATGCTTCTCAGACTCTTTAAGGTTTTATCCACCTTACTTTCCATAATTATTGGCTTGTGGATGAAATCCTAGCAAAACCTCAGGGTTTGGGCAAGATAATAATTATACAAATTCCATATGATTCATACTAGAATTCATACCTAAGGTTAGTTCCATAATTCGCTTTGCTTCTTCTTCTCTCTTTCTTCTCTCTCTCTTCTTCTTCTCTCTTCTTTCTTTCTTCTTTTCCTCTCCCCTTTCTCTCTACGGTTTGGTCTTTCTCTCCAAATGAGAGACCAATTTTTATCTTAAATCCTATAATGGTTAAGGCTATGCTCGCAAGTCAAAAAAACCCTTTTTTTTTTAACTTTTCATTTTTGCATTTTGGTTCCTCATTTCTCTTTTATTTCTATTCCATCTTTTCTCTATTTGCCTTTAATCCCATAACTCCTTCTATTTACATTTCATTTTCAAGCATTTTAGATATTAACCTTAGTCTTTCTCATTTATGACCACTAGGCCTCAAGTAAATAACCACTGACCTCCTCGGTCTCTAATATTATTCAGCTTCAGGTCTATTTATTTCTGAAAAATTCCCATTTAGCTATTAATATACCCCTAAACAAGTCCGAAAAATATTATTGTATATTTTGGGGTGTTACATCAGACACCTGTCTTCGATCAGGACGTTATAATTAATTTAGTCGCCAACCTTAAATTGATAATTCTCTAACTTTCATGGATTCAATTAATCTAATATATGTAGATTTATTTTACCTCTCTAATCTATCTTTTAACACTAGAGTTATAGATCTAAAACTAGGTTTTACACAAATCGAAAGATAGTTCGTAAAATTGAATTGTGTTAGTGGTCGGGAAATTAGCACCATTGAGAAAAAGGATGAACGGGTTAGTTCATGATAACTAAATCACTGAGTGGTTGCATGTGCATCACTAGTTAGGACTGAGATAGAATTCCACTAGAGGTCGAGGCCTTTAGAGAAGCCATGTGTGGATGTTCTTCCCAGGATGTATGTGAGAGTCGACCGGGACAGATCGGGATTGTGAGCTAGAGATCTCTCGAGATTTTGCTCTACTCGTGGACCCCGCAGGGATTACATCAGCCTGGTGCTGATGCACTGATATCCACTCGAGCTTCGAGTGACTCCGAGATTCGATACTCATTCGGAAATTGCATTGCGCTGTTGAGCCTGGTAGCGGCTCTAGATATGGATGTCATTCATGACATTTTATTAGGTTGGACTTCACCCATTGATTGTCGTTGATTGCACCTGAAAGGTCGCTGCGGCACCAAGCAAGGATTGTGCAGGTTACATATGTACGTGATTGATGCGATAGCGTGAATTTCCCCGGACGAAATTTTTAGTGTGGGAGAATATGAAACCCCAAGAAAATCTAATTTTCTGGAAAATGGCAAAATGATAATTTCGGTCAAAATTCGGAATTTTTCTGGGGATTCTACGACAAACGAACTTCACCGTTGGAATCATCTCGCCAAATCTAGCGCCCACGTCAATTTCACGACTCCGGTATTAATCGAATTTGCACGCTTTTCTAGGCAACAGCCGTGAAATGCACACATGTATTTGAGCGCCGATGTTGGTGCCACGTCGTGCTGAATCACCAACTGATCAAGTATTAGATCTACATGGACACGTAAGAACACACGACCTGGAAAGGGAACCGCGTAGATGGATGCGTGATATGGTACCTAAGGAACCAATGAATTGGCTACGTGCGCGAAAGGACATCTCACTTGATTCTATCTTCTCCCAACCGGCCGGGAGATATAAAAAGGTAAACCAGATTCAAAAGAGTTTTAGAGAGAGAGACTCCACCTTCTCTCTAAATTTCCGCGATCGGACCTACGGCTCTGCCGGAGCAAGAGGAAGAGTTCATCCTGCTATAAGGGTTTCGCATAGAGATCGGGAGTCGAGGAGTTTCGGAACAAAACCCTAGAGGTGTGTCTTTTCCTACTTTGGTTACTTTCTACCCTACAAGCGTGGTGGTTGTATTGCCCTAAGGGGAATGTGAAGGCGTTTAACCATAGGAAGTCACATATTGTGATAAGACGCATTAATCAAACCTTAGAACTCGGTTTTTTGGGTGGGAAAAAGAAATTTGGCAAAGGTGCCCTTCTAGTAAATTGTATCATCCACATCGCTGAACTCAGTGTTAGGCTTTTGAATTTCTCGACCAACCTCTCAGGACCCCAAGGCCTCTTTTTACTCGAATAGTCTATCGGGCGAGAGGTCATCCGTAGAGGTCACCATGGGAGGTCAGCCAGGTCAGTCGTAGGAGGTCACCTCAGAGAGGTCCGCCTGTAGAGGTCAGCTGCTAGAGGTCAGCTACTAGAGGTCAGCAGCTAGAGGTCAGCTCAGCCAGAGGTCAGCTCAGCTTGGACAAGTTAGGACACCTCGGCCAAGTCAGGTCAGCTTGGCTGGGTTTGACTAGGTATGACCTCCAACTTCGGAAGATCATAACTCCTTTGTCCGAACTCCGTTTCAGGTGTTCTTGGACTTTATGGAAATCCCATTGAGTCAAGAATCCATTCATATATATATATTTGGATCATATCAGGTGTTAGACCAAAGTGTTAGACCAAGCTCGGCCAGGTCAGGTCAGCTAGGCTGGGTTTGACTACGTATGACCTCCAACTTCGGAAGGTCATAACTTCTTCGTCCGAACTCCGCTTCTGGATGTTCTCGACCTTACGGCGGGAAAGACCATTGAGTCAAGAATCCATTAGTATGCCTGAGGAGGATATTAGGTGTCAGACCAAGGTGTTATACTGAGCTCATCCAGGCAGGTCAACTCAGCCAGTTCTGGTCAGCTAGTCTGGGTTTGACTACGTATGACCTCCAACTTCGGAAGGTCATAACTCCTTCGTCCGAACTCCGTTTCGGGTGATCTTAGACTCTATGGAATTCCCATTGAGTCAAGATTCCATTTATATCCCTGTGGAGGACAAGGATGTCGTCGAGCCTCTGCAGCCGGGCCTAACTCAAATTTCAATTCACTCACGCATTTAATCTAACTCGAAGGTCATAACTCCTTCGTCCGAACTCCGTTTTGGGTGTTCTTGGACTCTATGGAAGTCCCATTGAGTCAGGATTCCAGCCATGTTCCTGTGGGGGACATTGGGTGATCAAAACATTCTGAATTCTGTGTTTTGTACCAAGCATTCAGTTTGCTTAGTTGTGTCGATGTGTATAGCCGGGATATAACATGACCATTGAATGATATGTTGTAGGACACTGTATTTGGTATGGTAAGGCTGTCTATGGGAGGCCATGAGAGGTCATATGGTTTAGTTCCAAAAACTTGGGACTGAAGGATAGAGGATTTCTATAACCGATTTCACACAGTCCAAGACTGTGGTGGGTTGGGGTTTGAACTGAAAACTAAAAGTTTCTAGGTTTTATGGTTGTTTGATGTTGTATGGATGATTGGAACCAAACTGGTTCATGATTGTGAAGGGGCCGTGAGGTACCCGTTGATGTAATGTAAGATGGTGACCTTATTGTGTGTGTGGCTTTGTTTCAATCAATGAAAATTGTGTTATTGGTGTGATGTGTCAAGTGCCTAAGATGGACTGTTATTTGTGTATTAGCCCATGTGGAGCTAATTCTATGCATTTATCATGGTGTTGCTAATGAATAACATGTTGATTGTGTATAAACTCCAAGTAATATATGCATGCATAATATATTAACATGAATTATGGTGAAATGGTATATTGCATTTCATATGCACCTGGGAACCTAGAGTAATAGGTGTGGAGTGCATGACATGAAAGAAATGGAAATGATCATGAAAGGAATTTCAAGGAAGATTTTCCAAAGAATTGCCTCTGAGAGCGGTCCAACAGTTCATCCTTCGAGGTCACTACTTTTGATCGTTTTAAAAATGATCTAGCAATTCGCCTCGAAGGGTAGTCCAATATATTTACCGAATCTCGGTAGTAAGTTTTTGAGAAAAAAAAGCTTTTGTTTTGAAAACGATGTTTTGCTTCCACATTTTAAGATAAAGTACGCGTGAGGGGAGTCAATGAGTGCTCGAGACAATGGGAATGAGTGGGTCACTTTCTCATCCATGACATATAGACGTTTGAGTAGGAACTTGTATGGGCTGATTTAAATGTGTGGGTAATTTCATTGCATGTGCACTTAGGTGGGAGTAACCCGTAGAAGATTATCACCACTGGCTTTGCTCTTCACTCTGCCGTGGACCCCTTCGTGCATAAGAGAAGACGACATTCCTTCGAGACCGTGAGTACGAAGAAGGGCCTGCCAGGCCTTGAGAATTATTTTGTAAAATATATTGTAAATTAACCTAGTTTTAATATATTTGCATATAAAAGTGTAAAAGAGTTGTACATCAAACTCTTATGAAATATCATTACAAATCGTTAATGTGTAAGAAAATTATACAGAAATGGGTTTCCATATATGAGACAAATGAGTGTGATATCGATACCCGACATTCACGGTGAGTTTCCGCAGTCACTGGTCAACCCGACCCCGGATAGGGGCGCTGCACAAACCAAGTAGGAAAGATCCCTACCTCTTTGGAGTTGTCGAACTCCACCTCAACCTGTCCACAGCTCCTTGGCTGCCAGAGAATAACTTCGCTTTCTGTCTGGCCGAACCGACAAATCGAACGGTCGGAAAATCTGTGAGAGAAGACACACGCTTCTCTAGAACACAAAACTGTAACTCCACCGTATCTCATTCACGTTTTGGCTTCAAAATGGGAAGATGACACTGCTCATCTTTGTCTTATTATCATTAACATTTCAACAATTCTCATCACGTCCCTTCTAGATTTTTGACACTTGGCACACCTAAGCCGCCCATTTCCATCATCTCTAATCTTGGAATACGTGTCACAGATTACATGTAATTGGTGGCTTTGTCACATCACATTCTCTCAAACCCATTTTACTTATCTCTAGCCCCGATGCCTCTAAAATGTGAAATTCCAACTATCTCAGACTCGACTAAATTCGACGGGTAGCTAGATTTCGAGACAATTCCAATCCTATGAAGTCCGCTTCATCATCCGAGATCTAAAAAAATTTAGATTTTCACCAAAATTCATTTGTCTTTTTCGTAAAATCGAATTTTCTGCCCATAAACAAAATTTCTATATACTTTACTATCAAACCATAGCCCATTTTCAGTTACAATCGACTGAGGTATTCCGAACCGGGAACAATATTCTTCCACACAAATTGGATGACGTCTCTGTCTTTGATCGAAGTGAAGGCCTTTGCCTCTATCCATTTGCTAAAGTAGTCGGTGGCAACTAACAATAGCTTTTTCTAAGCTGGGGATGTAGGTAGTGGTCCAACTTTATCAATTCCCCACTAAGCAAAAAGGGTCAGGCTCGTGATGTCGTTAGGATCTTAAGCCCACACCTTGAGACGGGGGGTCACTCTTGCGTAGTCCCACTTTCCGACGTAGCGCACCGCTCTCATGGTCACAATAATAACCTTGTGTATGGGCCCTATGAACTAAAGTTCTACTGCCTGCATGGTTTCCGCATATCCCTTCATGGAGTTTTGCCAGTATATACTATCCCTGCTGAGGGATGAGACACTAAGATATGACCCATCCAGAGACCGCTTATATAATTGCTGGTTTACAAGGGAAAGCCTAGCTGCTTAGACCTGAATCTTATGGGCTTTAACCCTATTATCCGACAGCTCTCCCGAGCTCAAATAATGCATTATAGGGGTTAGCTGAGAAGGGGATGCTTCGTCTATCTTACTCACCTGGTCGGTTGTAATAGACAACGTCGACTGGTAGTAGACATGAAGGAACACTGTTTCTTTTATCGGGATGGATGTGGCCACTGCTGCCAAAGCGTCTGCCTTTTCATTCAAGTCTCTTGAGATATGTTTGAGCTTCTAAGCTACAAAACTTCCTAGTCATTGCTTGAACAGACTTGCATATCACCGTTGGTCTCGTGTTTCAGATTCGCTTACTGTCCCACTACCGGGTCGACTACGACTACGACTTGGTGAGTCTGACTACGATCAGGATTGCTTATTCAGCCTCATTATTAGACACTGGGAAGTCTAATGTATGGCTTGCTCTATCCTTTCCCACTAGCTCTAAGTCGTCGACTAGCCCCGTTTGGTAAGAAGCGTCAGCTCCACGTTGGCGATCCACCATCCGTTATCCGGTCCATATCTAGCTAGTGGTAGTTCATAGTAACTGCCAAGACGGGCCCCTTCAACGCCAAGCAAGGTTTATAATCGACATCTAATTCACTTAGTTCAATCCCTCCATTGTGCCATCCTTCCCGATAGGTCGGCTTCGTGTATAGTGCTTCGCACTCGTGAGATTAGTCGTGATGATAGGTGTGTGCCTGAAGTACGGGCTAAGCTTCTGGGCTGTAGTATTACCCGTTCGAGATCTGCATACCTTGTTTCCGCTCAAATGTAGATTCGTCACGAATAATATTGGTCTTTGCTTTCGGTTTTCATCTTCTTTGAACAAAGCTGCACATGATGACGGCTCCAACACCGCCAGGTAAAGGTAGAGTGTATCGCCGGCTTCTAAGTAAGCAAATTTAATCGCGCCGGTAAGATATCATTTGGATCACCAGGAAGGCCTTCGGGCCCATTCTCATTCTAAGAAGCCCTTTCGCCTCCTCTAGTGGTGATGAAAATGGTTTTAACCGGTATGTGAAATGGGATATGAACAACCCGAGAGATGCCAATCGGCCAGTCAGTTACTGCACTCCTTTCCTAGAGGTATGAGCCTGAGATTCCATTATAGCTTTGAGTTGAATGGGATTGGCATCTATCCCTCTCTAGGTCACCATAAAGCCTAAAAACTTACCTGAACTGACTCCAAATGCACATTTCAAAGGGTTAAGTTTCATGTCATACCTCCGCAACAACTCAAAGGCCTCTTGCAGATGCTTGGTGTGGTCAAAGAGTTCTTTGGATTTCACGAGCATGTCGTCAATATAGGCCTCCGTTGTGTTGCCCAACAGCGGTCCGAATATCTTAGTCACCAATCGTTGATAAGTTTCCCCAGCATTCTTTGAGCCAAAAGGCATCACATCATAGCAGTATAACCTATGTGGTGTAATGAAGGTCATTTTCTCTACAGCAGGCGAGTGCATGGAAATTTGATGATACCCAGAGAAAGCGTCCAGAAACGATAGTATTCCATGCTCGCAACATCAACACAATTCGTCTATACATAGCAAGGAAGCATTGGGCATGTTTCTTTGAGGTGTTAGTGGTAATCTATACACACTCTCAACACTTACCCCGAATCCACCACCATGTTGGCTAGCCATTCGTGGTACTTACTTCCGACGAATTCGCCGCACGTTGTCTACTGCCTAAATGATATGATGGGGATCTGGGTGGAAACGCCACTTTCTGGCCTTACTGTCCGGTCAGATAATATTCAGAAGACCCGAGAAATCTAAATTTTTAATAAGGGCAAATCGTACTCGACATAAAATAGTGATTTCTGCTAAAATCCCTAATTAATTCTTTATATCTCAGATGATGAAACTGGACATAACTTACTGAATCAGTTCGCAAAATCCAAATAGCACGTAAAATTTCAATTTTCGAGATGTGGGCCTGAGTCGGTGATGTTTTTCGAGGCATCGGGTTTCAGGTCGTGAAAACGATTTCGCGACGAAAGTCATATATAGCATGTACTCATGTGTCATAAGTGGTATGAGAGAGAAACATGGAAATGGACTGGCCGAGATAATGCCGAATATCAACCGTAGTTAAGGACATAATGGTCATTATGGGATTTGATTTAAGTTACTAAAGACAAAAGGTGCTACAAAGGCTCATTCCCACAAATTCAAAGGCCAAAACGTGAACAGAGAGGGGGATGCAAGAGCTTGAAGAAAAAAACGAATGGTGGTTTGCAGAGAGAGTCTCCGACTCTCTCTAGAAATGCTGACGATCCAACAATGGCCAGCCTTCTGGGCGAGAAGGAAAACGCTCGACGCGAGGCGTGCCAAGCGTGATCACGGACGGAGTTTCTTCCAAACTCCACGAGGTAGGGGTTTCTCCCTACTTGATATTTATTCTCATTTTAAGTGTTTTTCGATGTTTCTGTTGGTTTGAGGCCTCAACGGTTGTACCATCAACCCAAAACTGGGACCGAATTTATTGAATTTATTGGAAACCCAAAACCCGTATTGACGTGAGGGCTGCTCAAAAGTATGTTTGATCATTTATTGAATAAATGGTATATTGATATGAAGGTCGCTTTGATCGGTCCCAAAACATTTAATCAAATTGATACAGATTCTGGAGCCAAGGTGTAGCCGTAGAGCTTAAAAATGCTTGGGTGTAGTTGTGTTGATTCAGGTATTGAATGGTTGCTCGTATGCATCGGGTCGAATGCCAGGATCATGTCTACGAAGTGAACCGTTGAGTTATGGATTTTCTGAATATAACCGAGGGTTTACCATTCCCTGAAACAAAGGTTCTAAAATATATTTTTGTGAAAATATGCATATTTTGTTAGATTTGAATTAAATTGTTTGTTTGATCATTAGCCCATGAGCTTAATTTTTGATATGATGAAATGTATAATTGCATAATCTGATTGTGATTTTAATTACGCGAGTATATTCATGCCTATATTTCCAGACAAAGGATAGACTGTGGTTGAATCTGGCATACATGCATTCCATATGCACCGGAGCATCCTAGGAATATAGGAGTTAAGTGCATGACGAGTCTAGAGAAAATGGTTCTGAGGGCTGTCTAAAATATTAAAAGGTCTTAGAGGGTTGTCTAAAAAAATAGAAAATGATCTAGAGGGTAGCTTAAACTTAAAATATCAATCGTCGGAGACGGCCCAATTGATATATATCGGAGGGTAGTCCACATATAAAAATATCAATCGTCGGAGACGGCCCAATTGATATATCTCGGAGGGTAGTCCACCAATAGAAAATAATAATTCTCATACGAGGCTTAGGCGAGTGTGAGGGAGTCGGTGAGGACTCGGGATCTGAGTTGGTCATGTAGACATTCAATAGGACTGCGTATTTGCTTGAATGTGTGTTTACTTGGAACATCGTGACCGCACTTAGGTGGCGAGTAGCCCACTTTAGTATGATTCTCCCATCGAGCTTTAGCTCACTCCCGCCGTGGGACCCACTTTTTAAGGTGCATGTGGAGCGGCGAGAGACGGTCTGGCCCTTGAGGTCGCTTTGTAGAAGAAAGCGGATGTGGCTGTGTCACATTGTACATGTATTAGAACTCTTTAAGTTTAATATATGTTGTATAAGAGTAGTTTATTAACTCTTGAAACCATTGGATATAGTTTGGACATATTGTGATGAGTATTGTATTATGGGCCCAAGAGCCGCTTTACCTATGTTTGGATTATATTGCACTATTCAATGTGATATGTAGGGTTTTGTATCGGGGTAGATCTCCCGTACAAAGGAGACTCCCGCCCGATTTTCTAAAGTGGCCGGGTAACTCGAATTCTCCACTCTGTATTCCGCGTTAACGGTAGTCAACGGACCCTGGGCTCGGGGGCGTCATATTTAGTTTGTGAGAGGCCACCGTCGTGTTAATCCTAATCATATTTCGAGTGGCTCTAGACGCATACATCTATATTATTCACACATGAGTCGTGAATCCACTCTTCTTCATCGGGATGTACAGGTTTCATGTAAGGGAACTTTTCGAATCTGGCCCAACGTTACTTTTTCCGTAGGATCCACAATATGGATCCTCTCTTTCGCCTTTAACTGGCAAAATAATTAAGATTGCTACGCTGGCTCGATCTTCGAGGGGAGGCTTTTCGCTCTTCTCCCCTCTGCTCCTCGTGACAGATAGCCGATAACATTACTATGACCAAATGATCGCTTAAAAAGGTCAACCCGCCAACATTAGTCAAATAGCTAATCGCTTGGTGGCGTTGAAGGATAGCTTTCATTGAGTGCAAATCGTGCTCTCCCATTATGGCGTTGTAAGCCCTAAGTCATCGACGACAGAACATAACCTATCGAGTCACTAAATTACTTTTACAGGAGCGTGACATCTCCTAAATTTATAGTCGCAGAATCTAATAAAACTATAAAGGATTCGCCCTACAAGTTCAACACCATACCTAAGGAAAGCTTCATCTACTTGAAGGCTAGTAGTTACAAATAAGTCCACCGTGACCGCTAGGATCTATTAGCACCTTGTGCACATCAAAACCAAGACACAGAGGGGTGAGTACCAATGCATCATAGTGGAGCACAATAACCCTATTCGAGTTGACAGGAGGAAAGGATATGGGGTCATCTATTGGCTTGGTTTCTTCATGTCTACCTTATGTATGGATAACATTTATTCGGGCCTTAACTGTGACTGCTCTTAAGAGCTTCTTTTGTTAGCGCTTAGACTAATACTTCTCGTCAGACAGTCCGCCTAGTATATGGTTAATGGCTGGTCTAGATTGTGACGGGGTTGCCACACCGATCAGAATCCCATCCGTAGCCTTGCCCCCCGACATTCCACCCCGTGGTCAATTTATATGATATAAATTTCTCGAGATGTCCCACTTTGTTGCTTTTCCACCATAAACTTTATTTCAACATCTATCGGTCTCATGCCCATGATCTCTAAGTGATAAATCACACCGCAAGGATTGTTTCTTCGGGAGGATCCATCCGGACGTAGCAGTTATGGACGTAGCTACGATGATGCTAGTATTAACGCAGGAGAGTTTGCATGAACAGCGATTTTTCAGATTTGTCATTTATTTGTTTCATTTAATTGGTCTCTGGCTTCAGCGCGAGCCGGTAGCTACCGGGGTTTGTAATCATACCTAGGTCGTCAGTTGATATTCTCCTAACATCGGTGCACCGCCCACCCGTATAATTCTTCCATTGTCGCCGGAGGGTTTAAAGATAAGACTTGAAGAAAGAAGTAGATGGCCCAAGCTTCTCCCCGAAGTTTTCGAGGACTACATCCATGCTATGTGACTCCATCTGGCTGACGACTTCGCTGAACCTCCTACAGGAAGTTCCGAACGGCCCTTCTTCCCGCCGAGAATAGTCCGTAAGGAGCCGATTCTCGCTTTTCCTTACCGAACAGAGATATCGCGAATACAAATACCGCCAATAGTTCACTGAATGAGCTTATTGAGTTATGCCGAAGCTTGTGGAACCGAGCTAGCACATGCCCCCGTAAACTAGTCGAGAACTCTTTACACAATAGATGGTCACAGATTTAAGATCATCACCGATTATAATGGAGCACGGATCGTAAGGGCCCGCAGAATCCATCAAACGCTGCAAAGGCCAAGATGACAAACCCGCGAGGTGGTGGTTCACGCCCCGCTTCCTGTGTCCGACCCGATCAAGGATCCGAACCCGCTTTCCGGACGGTGACCAAATAATCGACTCCTTACCCGATTTTTTTTAAAGCCACCGGCACTGTGGGTATGGCCCACATCTTATAACTATTCAAAATATTATATATTATATAATCGAAGCCGCATTTACAAATACAAAACTGTACTTTTACATTTACAAATTAGAGCACGGAACCTACATGTAGTGAACCCTTCCCGGTGTGTCAGCCTAGTTGTACGCTAAGTCTCGCCGATGTCTTCTCTCGTACCTACACGGATTAAAACCCGTGCTAAGCTTTACGCTTATGGGAAACATTTCTTATAATAGAACACATGCATATACACAATTATAATAAGTGTATAACCATACCGTATATCAAATCCATGCATTCATATCATAGACTTATATGTGGGCATTTATGCTTATCCCAGCTTATGTTCATACGGACTCCCGTAGAGTTACGTAACTTATTCTATGTCAACTTCTATCCTTATAATGTGACTTTACGTGCATTCAGGATCTCATAGAGCTACACAGTAACTTATGTTTATGCTACTGAGTTTAACTTATTCGGGAGGTACACCCTTTACAGGGTACTACGTAGATTACGAATTTATACCGGTATTTCTGAGCACATACTTGTTCTTACTAACTTATACTCGGTCTTATGAGCTTATAATGGTTCCACAGAACTTATATATGTATTTCTGGATACGTAAGTACCGTAGGTACTAGCGTAACTCAGACTTATATTTATCGATACAAGAGTACCCGTAGGTACCACTGACTTAATCAAATACTGTGAGCACTTTAGGTACCACAGCTTAATCGTATACGTGATTAACTTACTGCATCCAGGAGTGCCCGCAGGTACTACCGAACTAAATCAAAGACAGACATATCTGTGATACAGGGTTAATCGAAACTGAATTTATTCGGGATAATCGAGTACCCGTAGGTACTACATAACTTATAGTATAGACGTATTAATCGCATGAGTACCCATAGTACTACGTAACTAAATCGATACGGCCCGTGAGGTACTACGTAACATACACAGAGACAGACTTTGTCGGGATACGGGAGTACCCGTGAGGTACTGGCTGCAATGCATCAAATATGCATTAACTTATTCAGATACGGAGTACCAGGCACTACGTAATGCATCGTGACACAGATAGAACTTTAATTAAATGCGTGAGTACCCGTAGGTACTGGCGCAATGTGCATCGTGACATGTAATCTCATCATATGCGTAAGTACCCGTGAGGTACTACAGAACTTCAGCAAGCATGTGGAGTACCCCTAGGTACTACGTAACTTATCTACATGCATGCAACTTAAATCACATACAGAGTACCCGGGAGGTACCACTGCAACGTATCGTGATCCAGAACAACTTATTCAAACAAGGAGTACCCGTGGGTACTACGTAACTTGTTCGCATACAGAGTTATCAAATACTCTGAGTACCCCGTGAGGTACTATGTAATATATCGATAATGTGTGACTTTATCTGACACAGAGTACCCGTGAGGTACTCGCAAAACTCATTCAGATGCGTGAGTACCCGTGAGGGTACTACAGCCTTATTCGTGAGACGCTCTATCAGATATTGCAGTACCGTAGGTACCATGTGACTTTATACGACAAGACTTATCGATACAGGAGTACCTTTAGGTACTACGCAATTGCATCGATACGTAACGTAACTTATCAGATACGTGACTTATCTGGACATGTGATACCCGTGAGGTACCGCAAAACTCATTCAGACAAGCAGGAGTACCCGCAGTACTACGTGCATTCTATTCGTAGAGACAGCTTATCGGGAGCATGTGAGTACCGTGAGGTACTACAGACTTATACAGAGATGGACTTATCAGGATACAAGGAGTACCTTTAGGTACTACGTAACGTGACGTACATGCAATCGTAACTTATCGTGATGTGAGGCCCAGAGGTACCACATGCAACGCATCGATACGTAACGTAGCTTATCAAATACAGGAGTACCCGTAGTACCGTTGCACGTATCGTGATACACGTAACTTATCGCATACGTGAGTACCCGTAGGTACTCATACGCAGAATGCATCGATACGCACGTAACTTATCAGATACATGAGTACCCGTGAGGTACTACAGACTTATTCAAAACAAGCCAGGAGTACCCTTAGTACTACTTTAACTTATCGATCAAAATATTCGCAGACGTAAGTATCCATAGGTACTACGTAACTAAATCGTGAGATGTACGTAACTTAATTAAATACAGAGTACCCGTAGGTACTCTTAACATTTTCGCATAATAGGAGTACCCGCAGTACTACTAGGGACCTTTATTCAAACATACAGGAGGCCCGTAGGTACTAGCAGAGCTTATACAAATACAAAAGTACCAGAGGTACTACAAACCTTATTCGTAGACAGAGTACCCGTAGGTACTACTAATGCATACGTAGGGTACATCTCTATCTTTACACTTATTCTCTATTCGCAGTCTTATCATATGTATGTCCGATCGCTGTAATTAATTATAAGAATGAGTAGACGAGGTACAATATGTACCCGGCTGCAGATATAAGATCGGGTGCCATAGCACCATCAGGAGTACCGGCGTATCAACAGAGTGCCGTAGCACTAATCAGAGTACCGGGCATTCAATCGAGTGCCGGGCACTAATCAGAGTACCGGCATTTCAATCAGAGTGCCGAGCACTAATCAGGACGTCCACTCATTCATTCTTTGGTCCTAGGTAGTCATATGATCATATGTCTTTCATATATTCTTGTTCCTCTATAAATCATATTTACTCAGAAATTGGAATCACTCAAATCGGATCATCCAAACTCAAGTTATGGCATTTTCATGCCCACTAGTCGATTTACCGATTTTATCGAGGGACAGATTGAAGATTCATTTTTCTGAGGTCTTAATCTCATTTTGACACTAGGTCCTGTAATTTATTTAAATCTAAGATATTAATGGTTCTATTCCAACTGAATCACCCAATCTGGAGTACCAACCAAGATACGTCCGAAACAACTCGACTACGCTATGATCAACTGATGAGAAATGGGCTTCGTACATACCTCACTTTGAGTGGATTTTTCGACCACTTAGAGTCATAATTTGAGATACCTCTAAAAGTTTGGTTCTCCTGAAGTTCATTTACGTAGCCACTTTGAATCACTCAAATCGATAAGAAATGAGGAAGCAGGCCAAAATACTTAAACTGGTCGAAACTCGGAAAACTGGTAACAGTTCCCAGCCGGTAGACTTAACTTCTACCTAGGATTTGGCCAAAATCGACGTAATCAAGTTCTACCGGTAGAACTTAAGTCCTACCAGTAGGAGACACCCGAGAATGCCCAGAATGGGTGTTTTTCTCCCATTTTTCCATATGTTTGATCCCCAATCACTTCTATACATCCAACACACATCTAATCCTTTTCCAAATCACCTCGGGAATCACTTTTTCTATTCCATTCCTCTTTCACCTCATATCTTTCTTCAAAATCCATCATGGATTTCTTCCAAACCCCTTCTAATATGGGCTATAACCCATACACAAAAAGACATGAGGATTAGTTAGGTTTATTCTAACCCTAACTCAATTACTCTCTATTAAAACATAGATTCATCCTTCAAGAGAGGGTTTTTGAAAGCATTTTGGTACATATGGGTTTTTACCCCCTTAATTGACATAAATTTTTGGGTTAATATGAAACCCTAGCAAAACCCAAGTTTGGGTTATAAGATTCCTACAAAACCAAGGATCCATGCCAAATCTCATAGGATTCCTAAACAAGGTGGAGTTTCCATACCTTAATGAGTTTCTGTTTGGCCTTGGATCTCCTCTCCTTCTTCTTCTTCCTTTTCCTCTTCTCTTCTTTTTTCTCCTTCTCCCATCCGGTTCTACCCCCAATTTGAGACCAATTTGGTCTTTAAAATCCCATTCTCCTTTAGGCCTTGTTTGGCCCTCCAACAAAACCCATTTTTGGGTTAACTTCCTCTAATTGCATTTTGGCCCATGAATTCTTCCCTTTTTGAAATTCAACTTATGCATATTCTGGGCTTTAACCCCACATCTTCCTTTTATGACTTTCATATCCTTTTTTTGCAAAATTACAAGATTGCCCTTGTATCTTGTAAACTTTCCGGGTTTCTCAATTTATTTCCGAAAATTCCTATTTAGCTTATAATATACCCTACACAAGTCCGAAAACTACTAGGGTATATTTTGGGGTGTTACAATTCTCCCCCCCTTAAAAGAATTTCGTCCTCGAAATTCATACTCTAGCATGTGCAGGCTCTATATCAGATCATTTCCTTTCCTGTCTTTTACAGAGGTTGGAGCGTGACTCTCACTTGAGCCATCAAAGCTCCATCAGAACTGCATCTCCTGTCTTAATCTTTCAGAGCTGGATTGATACTTATTCATTCTAGTCGATATACAGGACATGACATCCGTGATTAGCCACACATTACTATGTAGGTGCATCCTTAATCCGCACTTATCCAAAACGCCAAACCTAGGCCTGATAATTAACTTGTCACGCCAAGCCTGTGTCCGACCCGATTGGCTGATCCGAACCGGCTTTCCGGACGCGGTAATTCAACATCGACTTACCCGATTTTTTTAAAAGCCAACTCCACCTCGTGGGTATGGCCCACATCTTATAACTATTCAAATATTATATACATATAACTCGAGTCCCATTTACAAATACAAAACTTTACTTTACATTTACAAATTAGAGCACCTGGAATCCTACATGTGAAGGAACCCTTCCCGGTGTGTCAGCCTAGTCGTATGCTAAGTCTCACGATGTCTTCCTCGTACCTACACGGATTAAAACCCGTGCTGCTTTACGCCAGTGGGAAACATTTCTTATATTGTGAAACACATGCATATACACAATATAATAAGTGTATAAACTACAATGTACATCGAAATCTCATGCATTCATATCATAGACTTATATAAGCATTTATGCTTATCCTGTGCTTATGTTCATACTGGACTTCGTAGGAGTTACGTAACTTATTCTTTATGCCGAACTTATCCTATAACGTGACTTACTGGTGATTCGGTGACTCCCGTAGGAGTTACAGAACTTATGTTTATGCTACGGAGTTTAACTTATTCGGAGGTACCCATAGGTACCACAGAGATTACTTTAACGTATACCGGCATTTCGGGTTAACATACTTGTCTTACTTTAACTTATACCGGTCTTAATGAGTTTATACTGTCCAGCTGAACTTATATATGTATTTCTGATGTATACTCGTAGGTACTACAGAACTTGTACTTATTTACTGATACAAGAGTACCCGTAGGTACTACTGGACTTAATCAAATACCAGAGTACCCGTAGGTACTAGCTGCAGCTTAATCAGACACAGATGTAACTTACTCGTATCCAGGAGTACCGTAGGGTACTACCGAACCCCAAATCAAAGATGACATATTCTATTGCTGCCAGGTTAATCGAAACTGAACTTATTCAGATACCTGAGTACCCGTGAGGGTACTACATAACTTATATGTGAGACGTATTAATCAGAGACAAGGAGTACCCAGGTACTAGCGTAACTAAATCAGATAGCGTATACCCGTAGTACTACAAGTACTGATATACAGAGACAGACTCTGGTCAGATACTGAGCACCAGGTACTACTGCACGCATCAAATACGCATGTAACTTATTCGGGATACGGAGTACCCGTATGGGCACTACAGTAACGCATCGACAATGTGATAGAACTTAATCAACGCAGGAGTACCCGTAGTACTAAGGCAACGTATCAGACAGCTGCATCCTATCATACGCAGGCACCAGAGGTACTACGTAACTTCAAATAGCTACAGTGAGTACCCCTAGGTACTACGTAACTTACTTGGATACGCATGCAACTTAATCACATACAGGAGTACCTCAGAGGGTACTACACGTGATCGACACGTGAACAACTTATTCAAATACGGGAGTACCCGTGGGTACTACAGAACTTATTCAGATACAGGAGTTATCAAATACGGGAGTACCCGTAGGTACTACAGAACAGATCAGATACAGGACTTATCGGATACAGGAGTACCCGTAGGTACTGCAAAACTCATTCAGATGCAGGAGTACCCGTAGGTACTACAGGTCTTATTCAGAGACAGGCTTATCAGATACAGGAGTACCCGTAGGTACTACAGGATCACGTAGACAAGACTTAGATACGTGAGTACCTTTCAGTACTACGCAATGCATCGACATACGTAACAACTTATCGATACGTGACTTATTCTGATACAGGAGTACCCGCAGTACCGCAAACTCATTCCGTGATGCAGAGTACCGTAGTACCATGTGCCCTTATTCGTAGACAGTTTATCGATACGGAGTACCGTAGGTACTAAGGTGACTTATACACAGAGACAGACTTATCGGGATACGTGGAGTACCTTTAGGTACTACGTGCACGTCGATATTAACAAGAACTTATCGGGATACAGGAGTACCCGTGAGTACTACGTAAATTGCATCGATACGTAATGAGCTTATCAAATACGTGGAGTACCCGTGAGGTACCGCTTGCAATGCATCGCATACGTAATGTAACTTATCGGGATAGCTGTGAGGCCCGTGAGGTACTACGTAACGTATCGATACGTAACGTAACTTATCGTATACACGAGTACCCGTGAGGTACTGTATGTGACTTATTCAAATACAGAGTACCCAGTACTACTTCGAACTTTATCGATCAGACTTATTCGTGAGACAGAAGTATCCATAGGTACTACGTAATCAAATCGCATGCACGTAACTTTAATTAAATACAGGAGTACTGTAGGTACTTTTAACATTTTCAGATAGAGTACCCGCAGTACTACTTTAGACCTTATTCAAATACAGGAGTACCCGTAGGTACTACAGAGCTTATACAAATACAAAAGTACCTGTAGGTACTACAAACCTTATTCAGAGACGTGGAGTTCGTAGGTACTACTTTAACAGACAATAAGAGGTACATTCATCTTTACACTTATTCTCTATTCAGAATCTTATCATATGTATGTCCGACGCTTGCACTAAATTATAAGAATGAGTAGGACGTAGTACAATATAAAATTCGAAGGTACGATATAAAGATCGGGTGCCATAGCACCAGAGTAAATTCAGTATCAACAGATGTCGAGCACTAAATCGAGTACCGAAGTATTAACGTGAGTGCCGAAGACTAATCGGGGAGGAATCAAGTATCAATCGTGAGCGGAGCACTAATCAGGACGTCCACTCATTCATTCTTTGGTCCTAGGTAGTCATATGATCATATGTCTTTCAGATATTCTTGTTCCTCTATAAATCATCTTTAATTAAATTGGAATCAATTCCAATTGATCATCCAACTCAAGTTATGGCATTTTCATGCCAACTAGTCGATTTACCGATTTACCGAGGGACAGATTGAATTACTTCATTTTCTGAGGTCTTAACTTCATATTTTGACATACTAGGTCCTTGTACTTATTTAAATCTAAGATATTACGGTTCTATTCCAACTGAATCACCCACCCGAGTACCGGAACTTCCAAGTGATACGTCCAAACAACTCCTGACTACGCCATGATCAATCGATGCAGTGAAATGGGCCATACGCATAGCCTCACTTTGAGTGGATTTTCTGACCACTTAGAGTCATAATTTGGAGATACTCTTCTTAAAGTTTGGTTTCCTTGAAGTCTATTTTACGTAGCCACTTGAATCACTCAAATCGGATAAGAAATGAGGAAGTTATGGCCAAAATACGGAAACTGGCCTAAACCGAAAACTGAACGAGTCCTACCGGTGACTCTAACTTCTACCATGTGATCACAAATCGACCAGAATCAATTCACCGGTAGAACTTAAGTCCCACCGGTAGGAGACACCAGAATGCCTGCACGGGTGTTTTTCCCATTTTTCCATATGTTTGATCCCCAATCACTTCTATACATCCAACACATCTAAATCCTTTTCCAAATCACCTGGAATCACTTTTCTATTCCATTCCTTTCAATTTCATATCTTTCTTCAAAATATGGATTTCTTCCAAAACTTCTAATATGGGTTATAACTCCATACACAAAAAGACATGAGGATTAGTTAGGTTTATCTTAAACCCTAACTCAATTACTCTCTATTAAACATAGATTCATCCTTCAAGCAGAGGGTTTCTCAGCTACTACAGGCTATATGGGTTTTTACTCCCTTTAATTGACATAAATTTTCTTGGGTTAATATGAAACCCTAGCAAACCTAAGTTTGGGGAAGATAATATTCCTACAAAATCAAGGATCCATGCCAAATCTCATAGGATTCCTAAACAAGGCGGCCTATACCTTAATCGAGCTTTGCCTGGGCCTGATCTCCTCCTCTCTTCTCTTCCTTTTCCTCTTCTCTCTTTTTCTCCTTCCTCCCATCCGATTCTTACCTCCCCAATCTGAGACCAATTTGGTCTTTAAAATCCTTATTTCTTGCAGCCTTGTCGCCTCTCCAACAAAACCCATTGGGGTTAACTCTAACGTATTTCTGTACCTGGGCGAATTCTTCCCTTTTGGAAATTCAACTTATGCATATTCTAGTTTAACCCCACATCTTCCTTTTATGACTTCATATCCTTTTTTGCAAAATTACAAGATCGTCTCAGATTCGTAAACTTTCCTGTGGTTTCTCAATTTATTTCCGAAAATTCCTATTTAGCTTATAATATACCCTACACAAGTCCGAAAACTACTAGGGTATATTTTGGGGTGTTACAGGCTCATAGTCAAGGATGTGCTGCCCTAGGGGTGACAAGAGAATGTCATCGGGTTTACAAATTAATTAGGCGTGATGTAGAATGGGTCGCCTCGCACCAGCGTGGATGTGCAAACGACATTTGTGGGCATCATACTTGTGGGTAATAATTAGTGGGCACCGTGCCTTCTGCAATAGCAATGATGCCCCAAAGGCTTGAACCAGCCGGTTCGCCTTCTCGCTCGCTTCCTCCGCTCGTGGACGCTACCAACGATATCACCAAGGCAAAGCACGCGGAAGGCCTCAGTGGATTCTGGCCTTGCACCCTCCCGAGCATTCTTTGTCGGTGAGAGACTCAAAGATAGGGAACTACCTGAGGACAACTCATCATCTACTGAGGTATCAACATCGTCAGGAACAACGAGCTCCTTCCCTTTATCAGTAGTTTCGGGCTCGAAGCCGCACTGACCGTTATCTCATACATCTTTCCAAGATCCCGACCTTCTATCCGTCTCGCAGAACTAGTCATTCCTCCCGCCGCAAGATTCAAATGCGGGGCCTTGCAGCCCTTCATCGCCTTGGTTTACCCTCTATGTTTCTCTCTATGTCCTAATGCCAACTGAGGAATCGTCCTCTAGCGATCGATTTATCTGATTGGTTGACATTGCGATCATAGCTTAATCAAAAAGTGAAAAGGAATTAACAAAGTTCATGGTAATGCAAATATTACTAGATAATTGTTGAAGCTAAGCCCTCACAAATAGACTGCATTTCCTTTGTTATTAAATTCCCACAAAGGGTACCAATTTTTTATACCCCCAATCGTTCCAAACTTCCGGGCCCCAAGAGCACAAACAAACCCAAAAGCGTGGATCCGGCGACTGTGCCAACTACTCCTCCGATGATTAAGTCACAAAGATCGAGAAGAAAAAGCAAAGGGTTCACGAGTTGGAATTGCTTACTTTTCCTCCCGCTTAGATCTTCACGATGTAAAGTGGTTCACGAATCTCTCCTTGATTTTTGGAAAGAAAATCTCTTAATCTTATAGATAAAATCTCTTCTTCCTTATCAAGGATTAATCTTTTTGGGAAATAAGGGATTTGGAAACTGAGAAATCCGCTGATAAATATCTCTTGCGTATTTTCCGTCTTCATATACTTATCCATAACGAACTTCCCATATGTGGTAGGATGGCCGGGTAGGAGCTTAAAATTCTAGACGTGCCGCCCTAAAGCTAGTCTATGGGAAGACATCCTAGCTTTCTTTAGGATTCTCCCGTCGGGGTGGCACCCTCTGAGTAATTGGGCTTGGGCCGCTTCACAACATGCATCAAGCGGCTCCTGGTCCCTTTGAGTAGTGGATCTAAAGACCATGGTACCCACGGTTCTCACGATTTTTAAAAATTGTTCATAAGAATAATTTTCAAAAACGTGAACCAAATAGGACCAAAGATTCCTCATTTTCATTGGTGATCTAATTTTTAATAAAATTGAACTTATGGAAAACTATGCTAAAGTTATTATCATTAATTTAAAATAAATGGATTTAAACTTATGAAACAACTAACTAAATTTCATGAAATAATCCATGAGTTGCGATATAATCAACATAAAGCATATTTCACTATTTGATAATGTAACTACAAATTCAGCCGTTTAACTTTAGCACTTTCAATGATTGTGGAAGCAGACTTCCGTTGATTCACAATAATTTACAGAGTTAATATCTTTACGAAAGTTTTAGGAAATGAGACTTCCATTATACAAAATAATAAGGCTTTACTTACTATACAAGATATAGTGCATCTCTCCAAATTCAAATAAGAAGGAGTAAATAAACATAAGAAAATCAACTCTTAAATCTTCTTTATCATACTTAACTCCATGGTCTCTAAATCGAGACGATCTTCTTAAAGGTAGTTAAATGATCTTCTAAAGATGTACTTTGTGACATATGTTGAGAATATAATCACTGCTTCAAGTGCAACTTAGTTGGTCGTGCATAACTGCTCCAACTTCAACCATAATGCAGCATCGGTTTTTCCTTTAGAACGTCTTGTAGAATTTTTATTTGATAGGTGGAGATGAATATGAGGTAGAGCTTTTCGATCCTTGCCTTGTTTCTCCTCCTTTGTCCAATACGAGGTTTCATTTGTGAACCATTTGAACGAGGATAAGTGGCTTTGCATCATTACTCCCGCTACAATTTGCAAGCCGGTGCTTCGATCCAACAATGGAATATCGTAGTTAATTGTTGTCATTGTCGAGATCAAGCCTGATGCTCTAATACCAATTTGTTAAAAAATAAAATAAACAAACCAATAGACAACAAAAAAAAAAGACAAAAAAGATGAACAAATTTACGTGGAAACCCCTAAAAAAATACATAACATATTTGTATTCCAAATCTAAATATGGTCAAACCCTAATAAGAGGAATAATGTGGTTAGCTGGCCTTTCAATAAGAATTGGGACATCAATTTTAACAAAATCAAATATATAAAATCATTTTCCTTAATATTTTATTTCCTATTTTTCGGGATTTCAAACGGACAAATGAAAAACAGTAATTGAAAATTTCAATGTTAATATTGCTATTAGAGGTACTAAATGTTGTAGAAGGCTGCCTACAAACCTTCTTTTGGTTTGTGGATGAAACTCCGCCTGACATTGGTTTAGGAGATATACTTCGCAATTTATTAATAGAAAATATAAGGTCACTATATTCCAAAATTTGAAAGTGGTTCTGAGCACTGTCTTTTGGCAATAAGAGTACAAATTGAGAAATTTTCACTATTCATCTGCTGCTGACTAAAGTGACAAATGGGGCCTTTCATTTTAAATCCAGCCTGTTGACTGATTTTTTTTCTTCTTCTTTTTGTGCACCCATTTTATCATTGATTCAGTTACTGTCTTAATGAGTATGGTTTATTTTTCTTTCGGACTCCAAAGGTGGTTATTGGAAACATTGCCAAAGGTATTCTGATAGAATGAACTTATAAAAGGTGATAGTGGTTACGATTCTATTTATTCCTTCTTCTTTTTCCTAAAATGGTTTTGATGTTGGTATTTGATGAGTTAATTAATTTCCAAGTGATTCGAGATAACGAATAAGTTCTTAAGAACTAAAAATTAAAATTTAATATTAAATCATATTACATAATAAGATTTTTTTTTTTAATAAAATTGTAATAGGATGTCAAATAAAATTAAATTATGTACTAAATTCGTAATTTTTAAAAAATTATTATTACTATCTGATAGGGTTTGAAAATAGCATCACAGCCCGTCCTTCAGCCCAAAGGGAGGAGGCAGCCCAATAAAGCATCTTGGCCCCTAGCAGAAATAAAGAACCCAATACACTCCATCCAAGGGCCTATGACGTGAATAACTAAGGAGGACCAAGTCCCTCAGAATTCAACCTCACGCTAGGAGAACAATCCTGAACTGCTATCCTATAAATCGTCCCATCAAATAGGAAAGTGGCTTGATAAACCGCCTTCCTATAATATCTCATTCGATGTATGGCAAGAATATCTTATCCAATAGAGGTAACTCGGCAACCTCAAAATGGGGAACAAATATATTGCAACAGTATAGCAATTTAATCTGAAGAGGACGGAAAAGGGAACGCCCATTACAGGCAATCCTAAGATTCTCTTCTCTCTCAATAAGAATCTGACTTAAGATCGGAGCGGTCATGGCGTAAGCCCTCGCCGACCCTCCCTTCTTCTTTGGTTTTTGTGGCACTTCACCGGAGCCCGCAGTCCATCTCTTGTACCTATCTCAGCACACCTGGGATGGTCCAAAGATCCTCCACGCTCCATCCGCTCGGCGGTCTCTGTCACGGCCCAGCCACCCACGCCTCTCCGTACTCCCGCCCGGTTAAAAAGCACTACCGGGCGCTGTCTGGTGGGAACGCATTGTTCTTACACAAACATAACTCATTTCGCCATCATGGTATCGACCAGAACACGAAAGGTGATAACGCTAATCCTACAAGGATGCCAATCTTAAATGTGAGATGCAGTTACAGCCACCAGCCAAGTAGGTCGATCCAGCCAATACAAACGGCGGGAAGCACTCCGCCTCGCTGATAGAGGAGATGTAACAACTCACCAGACAAATACAACACCCACGAGAGATGCGTCAGACTCAGGAAGGTCGCAATATCCCTCCACACGAGGGACAACACGACTACAGGCTCTCGAAATACCGGGCAGAGGCGGAATCTAGTCAAGCCAGGGGGCACAGCCCACAACTAGCCCCTCAGAGGGGAAGAGAAACCGAGCAAAGATACAGGACGCTACGAGAACGTAGAACCACTTCTCATCCCCTATTGACCAGCAAGAGAGCGCATGGGCAAAGATCAGACCTCCCAACAAGAGCCCACCCATGTGAAGGAGGTAGTTAAAGTGGCGCACTCCTGCATAACTATGGATACCTGGGTGCAACAAATGTAATCACCTCACTCCCGAGGTGCTAAACCACCCGCTCCCGCCAAATCTGACGCCTCGTTGTATGTTCGACTGGCCAAGGATCCGTGAGACCATCTCAATACCTATAAGAACCGATGGAGTTGCATGGGTATCCGCACCGTCCGTGCAGGGCGCCCGCCACCACCTTAAAAGGTCCTGCCATGGCCTGCTCAAATGCATCCCCTTCAACGATTTCTTCATCTCGCAGAGCATTTTAATCGCTGCCTCCCACTTCCACGGCTAGACATGCGGCTCGACTACCATCCGTTAACCATCAAACAAGGAACACAGAAAATTCAAGTCATACGTGCAACCCGCTTAATGCCGAGTCCTCGAAGATAGATGTACTGACGAAAACACACTGGCCACGGCCTTCACTGGCGTGGGCTGGGGTGCAGTCCAAAGACCTGATGTTCCTAATCTGTTGAACCCCAAGCTAACATGGCCGAGGTTCTCGCCAAAGCCAAAATACATAAACGGAGAGCGAGGCCCTCATGTCAAAGAAGGAGAGCTCTTCCCGCTAGCAAGGACAAAAAGACGATGAGAAGCCAACACTGGATCTGAGCCCCCAAGAGGCAAGGCGACCAGAGGAAATCTCCGGGGGCAGAGCAGGAGCGATCCCCTTAAAAGACGAGGGAATCTTAGGATCGCCGGTCCGCTTCACAGCCGGGAAAAGATCGAGACGACGCTTATTCGCCCTCGGGGCCACCCTTAATGTACCCGTTGTCAAGTTCATGAAGCACTAACCCAGTGCCTTAAGATAGCCGCAGATGAAGTCAAATCCCGCTACCAGAGATAACACCAAGTACTGCGAGTTCCACAGGGACTATGAGACTTAATTCGATAACTCAGATACAAGCAAGAGAGATGAGGATCACACACTACGGAGCATTCACGGCTGCTTTTATATCTCCGGAATCAAGCCTGGGCGCTGCACTCCGTAACTGCAACTGTGCCCCAGCCGCCCACCACCACTCGGGTCACGACGACCCAAAGACGAAGAACCCCCGGGGAAATCCACGATCTCGTGGAGGATTTGCTAGAGGAGGAGAATCTAGTTCGTTCTAAGGCCCACTGCAAAGATAAGACGGCAGACATGGGAGGCCGCGCATTCCAAAATGCCGCGAGCCGACACTACTATCACATTCTCCGACCTGGGGGATTGAAGGATGTCGGCCATTCCCATGACGACCAATTAGTAATCCGTGCAATCGTGGCAAATACAACGGTCCATCGGGTCCTAAGAGAGACTGGAGCCTCCTGGCCGACATCATTTTGCACCCGCCTTCGACAAAACGTGGGAATCAGAAGAGAAAAGCTAGAACCTCACAACACTCATCTCCGCGGCCAGGAGAAAAGGTGTTACCATTGGGATCACGATCCAACCGGCACCTTAGGAGCCCCTTGCCGCAAACGACGATAAAGAAGGTTTCTCATAGTGGACGCCCCGTCAGCCTATAACATGTTGCTGGGCAGGCCCTCTCTCAACGCGATAAAAGCCATCCCCTCAGCATACCACCTGGTAATCAAATTCCCGACAGTAAACGGCGTTGGGACGGTTCGAGGAGATCAGCGAGTGGCACGAGAATGCTACACCGCCTATGAAACAAAACGGCCGACAATGTGAGCACGGGTGAGCCTGAGCATGCGTGATGAAGTGTTCACTTACCGAGCCCTCGTGGCTATGCTGTAACCAATAACACCGACGACGACCTGCAGCATCTTGCCTATATCTACCCAACCAGCGTAAGGCCCCAAAGGCCTCACATAGTTCTTAAGATAGAACAGGGACATCTTCGCATGGAAACAGTCGACATGAGTGGCATCGACCGCAGTCATCACTATAAACTAAACACCAACCCATCTTTCTGCCGATTAAGCAAAACGCAGGTTTCGCACTCGTGAGAGACAAAGGCCATCAACGAAGAGGTCGGCAAGCCCTCCGCTGTGGCAATCGTGGAGGCAGAATACCCGTGAGTGGTTGGCCAATGTTGTGTCTGCACAAGAAAGCAAATGGCAAACCGGGCGGCCTGTATTGATTTCACCGATATAAACAAAGCACGCCCAAAGGATGCCTTCCCTACCTAGGATCGACCTTATCAGAGATGCCATGTGCCAGGCCATGAGCTCCTTAGCTTCATGGATGCTCTCCTAAGTATAACCAGATAAGCACGGACCAAAGGGACTGTGAGAAGACGCTATCTGTCACGCACAGGGACTCATCATATCGGGTAATGCCATTCGGGCTCAAGAATGCAGGGGCAACCTACCAAAGGTTAGTGAACCGGATGTTTCAGAAACAGATAGGTACAACGATGGAGGTATACGTAGACGACATGCCGGGTAAAGTCCGCTTACAAATGCAGATCCACATCGGGCCACCTCTCCGAGACGCTCCATCCCGAGGGATTATAACATTAGCTGAATCATGGAATGAGCCTTCACAGGTCAGCGGAAAATTTCTGGGCTTCATAGTCAACCACAGGGGAATCGAAGCAAATCCCGATAAAATAAAAGCATTACTTGACATGCCATCACCATCAGGGATAAAGGAAGTACAACGACTGACAGGGAGGATCGCAGCTCTAAGTCGATTCGTATCCAGGGCAAGTGATAAATGTCAGCCTTTCTTCCAAATTTTGAAGAAAGCCTTTCAATGGGACGAAATGTAGTTAAGCGTTTGTAGCCTTGAAAACATACTCTGAGCTCGCCACCCATTCTAGTGAGCCCGAGAAGGAGAACTCCTCACATTGTATTCCGCAAAGACGATTTTTCCAACTAGCGCTGCCCGTCAGACAAAGAGCTGCACAAAGACCCGGTCTACTCATCAGCAATGAGCCCTGAGGGGAGCTGAGGAGAGGTATCCGAAAATGGAAAAATTAATACTAGCTCTGGTGACCGCAGCTCGGAAACTTCGTCCTTATTTCCAGGCTCACACCATAGAAGTCCCGACCGAATACCCTATGAAGCAGGTGTTACATAAACCAGAGGTCTCTGGGAGGTTGATGAAATGGGCCATAGAACTGAGCGAATTCCGAAGATCCTAAGACAAGCCAAAAACAGCCATAAAAGGATATCCTAGCCGATTTCGTCATGGACTCCGCCCCGCAGAGCTCACGAGCCCACTCCAATCGTTGCTGACGACCTCCCATATGGAAGCTCTTCCTCGTGGATGGAGCCTCAAATGCGCAAGGAAGGAGCAGTTTAACCCGACCTCAATTGTAGGGTATAGATACTGAAAGTATGCACCAGTTTGGGTTCCACGCCTCCAACAACGTGTGTCGAACACGCAGGCCGTATCACAGCCTCAATCTCGGGCCATTCATTGAGGTCGACACGGAGGTCCATACGAATTTTAACCGTGGTCGATGATCAAGACACATACGGAGGCCAAAGGTGAGAAGACGATTCTATATCTTCACAAAGTCCGTGGATTTATTAAAAAAAGCTCTTGTACTGGGCCAGACTGGCACGCCCCTGTAACGGAGAATTCCTCGTACGACGCCGCAAAACCGCTACGGCTCGCGGTGAAGATATTTGGGAATCAACGCCCGTCGAATACCCTCGCAGAGCCCTCCATCGACCCCACGCATGGTAAGCCGCCCCAGCAGGTCCGCACTCAAACCGGATGCACCCCATTTGGGATTATATTAATGACTAACCTACCGCATTTTGACCCAGCGAAGCGGCTAAGATAAGAGTGAGATCCTCCGTGTTTACCAATCACAAGGCAAGCCTCTACAAACGAGGATCTTCTTCTTACACCTTCCTTTTAAAATGCACGCAGAGAAGACACCGAATACGTGCTAAGAGAAGTGCACGAAGGCATATGCGGGAATCATATCGGAGCTCGAACATTGGCAGGGAAAGTTTTGAGGCAGGGATACTATTGGCCCACAATGCTCAAAGATGCAACCAACCTGGTCAAAAGATGCAAAATCTGCCAGGAACACGCTAAAATATCACGCCTCCCAGCAGAGCCTCGACATCGCCACCAGCCCGGCACTTCCAGCCAGCCTGGCCGGGACATCGTCCTTGCCCATTGGCAAAGGCCAATGTAAATTTATAATCGCGGGCAGAGATTATTTCATTCGCGGGCCGAGGCCGAGCCCTTAGCCACAATCACAGAGCAGAAGATACGCAACTTCGTATGGCGAGCGATCTTATGCAGATTCGGTGTCCCGAGAGCCTCGTCTCATAACGGAAACGCTTTGATAACGAAAATTCAGTGGACTTTTGGTGCCGAGTCTGGATTAAAAATTACTATTCGTCACAAAGACACCCGCAATCAAATGGACAAGCCAAGTCACCATCGTAAATTTCAAAGCCGCCTTGAAAACCAAGCCGAAGATCCAAGGAGCTGGTCGAATACCTCCCCGGGCTACTACGGGCCCATAGGACGACGCAGGTCAAAGAACCCGGAGACTCCATTTTTGCTCCTAAATTTTCGTATAGCAGTCTCTCGCAGTTGGAGTAGTTCCCGCAGTCGAGCTAGCCCCTGAGGAACAAACGACGAGCCCTCGCTACCGAACTTAGAGCTCCCGGATCTAAAAGCCGCGAGCAGGTTCAATAAATAAGCATGCAGGAATACCAAAGGAAGACCGCGAGGTACTACAACAAGAGAGTTAGGCCCGTGGTTACGTACGGATTTGGTCTTGAAAGCTACCGCTCGCAAGGAAAATCCACAGATGGAAGAAGCCCAATCGGGAGGGCCCTTATATTGTATCTCGGGTCGTCAGACCGGGCAATTATGAGCTCCAAACAGAGCAAGGAAAAATCTTATAAAGATATGGAATGCGGAGTGACCTTAAGCGCTTTTACCAAAGAGGCATCGGGTCGCAATAAGACCTTATGATTCCTAGGTGACAAGTGGGCGAGTAATCGGGTTGTTTATTCAGATGTCTCAAACAGCCGCATGTAAAGGAAAATGGGTATACAATGAAAAATCTAGAAATAAAGTACATCTTATTTCGAGTCATGGTTGGTTACAATCACTGGTGTCCTCGATTACATCATAAAAAGCATGGCAGTATAAGCAATACCTTCGAAAAAAAAAAAAAAAGAGGGAAGAGTGACAAAGGAGAAAGACATAACAGTGCAAGACAAGCATGAGGAGAAGAGGGGAGAAAAGATGGGGACAGAGGAGAGAGAAAGAAGAAGAAGCAGATGAGAAAGCAATGGAGAAAAAAAAAAAAAAAAAAAAGAGGAGAGGTATAGCAGAGAGGGAGGAAGAAAGGAAAGAGAGCGAGGAGTGAGGTGCAAGGGATGCACCACCCCCCACCCTCAGGACGCATTCCCTAGCCAAGAGCTAGGGAATAACATAACTCCCATAAAGGGGAAACTAGGGAAAAACACAACTCCCACACGGAGAAATCAGAAAAGCCGATCCAAAGGCGTCGAGAGGAACCCCAACGATATACCAACATCGAAAGCATCCATCTCCTACAAAACTTCATCCGCCCAAGATAAAGCGTAAATCTTCAAAACGAAGGTGCCGCAGGCAATTAAGCCCTATTTATAGAGAAAGCAACTGGTTAGCATACACAACTGCCCAAATTCCCATCAATCAAGATTAAAAATCTGCCCACCTTTCAAAAAACAAGGACACACGAAACGGCTCCTTCCATAAAGCGCCTTCATACGAGGCGCTCCTCCCACAAGATGGATTCTCACACCGAAACGGCTCACACGGTGCCGCCAGCCACAGCCGCCATGAGCCCGCTTGCTCACCCGACGAGCCTCCTTTCAACGCTGTATGGACGCAGCTCCACGCACAAGGACGACCCTTCTCCGTACCACAAACAGACCCGGCCCTCCCTACAAATCTCATCACGAGCCTCCCTTCAACATGTGCCGACGAGCTCCTACTATCTATCGTGATCGAGCTCCTCTTCACAGACTCAAACAAGGGCTCCTCCCCGCAAATTTACTGACGAGCTCTCCCTTCAACACCGCCGGACGAGCTCCTACTATCTGTCAGGACGAGCCCCTCCTCCTCAGATTTCAAACGCATCGGGCCCTCCCTACAACTCCACGACGAGCTCTCCCTTCAACACAGCACGAAATTCCTACTATTTATCAGATACGCCCTTCACTCGTACTTCCAAACAGACCGCCCCTCCTCGCAAATCTCATTGACGAGCTCTCCTTCAACACCGGCAGACGAGTTCTACTATCTCACGGATCGAGCCCCTCTCTCGTACCTCAAACAGACTGGCCCCCTCTACAAATCTCTTATCGATGAGCCTCCTTCAAAGACAGCCGACGAGCTCCTACTTATTTATAAGGACGAGCCCTTCACTGTACTTCAAACAGACGCAATTCCTCCTACTATCTCTATCGACTCAGCCTCCCTTCAACACAAAGTGCACAAGCTCCAACTATTTCTAAGGACAAGCCCCTCTCTGTACCTCAAACAGACGGGCTCCTCCCTACAAATTTCATTGACGTAGCCTCCCTTCAAGACAGTCGACGAGAGTCTCTTACTCACATAAAGGACGAGCCCTTCACTCAGACTTCAAATCGTACGGGCCTCCTACTATTCCTATTCAACAGCCTTCAACACCGCGGCATCGAGTTTACTTCATTCCATCGTGACGAGCCTCTCCTGATTCTCAAATGCACGGGCTCCCCCGCAAATCTTCATTGACGAGCCTCCCTCCCTTCAACACCTAGCAGACGAGCTCCTACTATCTCGTCGATCGAGCCCCTCTCCGTACCTCAAACACCCGGCCCCCTACAAATCCTACCGACAGCTCCCTTCAACACAAAGTGCACGAGTCTAACTATTTCTAAGGACAAGCCCTCTTCAGACCACGACCTGCCTCCCTACAAACTTACGGACGAGCCTCCTTCAACACAGCAGATCGAGCTCCTACTATTTATCAGACAAGCCCACCTGTACTTCCAAAATTTCCGCATCGGCCCCTCCCTACAAACCTTACTGACGGCCTCTCCCTTCAACACAGCAGACGAGTCTAACTATTTTAAGGACAGCCCTTCTTTGTACTCACAAACGCGAGACGGGCTCCTCCTTACAAATCCCATTGACGAGCTCCCCAACACAGCAGACGAGTCCAACTATTTCTAAGGATGCTCCTTCTTGTACCACAAACAGACAGCTCCCTACAAATTCATCGACGAGCCTCCCTTCACACAAAGTGCACGAGCTCCTACTATTTATCGTGACAAGCCTTTCCATCAGACTTCAAACAAAGGCCCTCCCTACAAATCCTATCGACGAGCCTCCTTCCAACACAAAGTGACGAGCCCAACTATTTTAAAGACAGCCCTTCTTCAGACTCACAAACAGACCCGGCCCTCCCCAGAATCCTTCATCGACGGCTCTCCTTCAACACCGGCATCGAGCTCCTAATACTATCTATCAGATGAGCCCCTCTCGTGACTCAGTCAGATGGCCCTCCCTCAGAACTTTATCACGTAGCTCTCCCTTCAACACCTGCAGACGAAACTCTCCATTATTCGTCGTGACGAGCCTCTCGTATTCTCAAACGCACGGGGGCCCCTCCCTACAAATCTCACGACGAGCCCCTCCCTTTTCAAAGATGTGCCGACGAGCTCCTACTCATTTATAAGGATCTAGCCCTTCACCGTACTTCAACACGGCCCCCACTATTCCTACCGACGAGCCTCCTCCAACACAAAGTGCACGAGTCTAACTATTTCCCTAAGGACAAGCCCCTCTCTCAGACCTCAAACGCACTCCAAGCCCTCCCTACAAATCCCATTTACGAGCCTCCTTCAAAGACAGCCGACGAGTCTCTACTATTTAGTAAGGACGAGCCCTTCACTCCGCATTCTCCAAACGCACTCCGGCCCTCCTTACTATTCCTATCACCGAGCTCTCCTTCAACACAAAAGTGCACGAGCTAACTCATTTCTCTCTAAGGACAAGCTCCCTTCACTCAGATTTCAAATGGTAATGCCCCTCCTACAAATCTCATTGACGAGCCTCCTTCAACACAAAGTGGCATCGAGTCTAACCATTTCTAAGGACAAGCCCTTCTTTGTACCACAAACAGACGGGCTCCTCCCTGCAAATCTCATTGACGAGCTCTCCCTTCAACACCGGCAGACGAGCTCCAACTATTTCTAAGGACAAGCCCTTCTTTGTACCACAAACGCACCCGGCCCTCCCCCCGCAAACTCATCGACAGCCTCCCTTCAACACCTAAGCAGACAAGCCCTACCATCTATCAAAGATCTAGCCCCCATACCTCAAACACCTGCCCTCCCCTAGTCTCATCGACGCCTCCCTTCAACACCGGCAGACGAGCTCCATTATCTATCGACGAGCCCCTCTGCACCTCATCAGATTGGCTCCCTACAAATCCTTACCAACAGCTCTCCTTCAGCGACAGTCGAATTTGAGCTCCTACTATTTATATAACAGCCTCATCGCATTTCCCAAAACAGCACGGGCTCCTCCTTACTATTCCTATTGACGAGCTCTTGAGACACTCTCCTTCTCGACATGTATAATCAAGCTCCCAATCAACTACATACACCGGGCAAACCTGCAAATTACAAACTCAAATAGGCACGTGAACGAAAGACGTGTCAACACCCGCAGTCGCACGACGAGGGCCATGTAATTCAAACCAACAAAGTTCCATCTGCACCAATCGCGTAGCCAGGAAACCACGCTGGCCGAACAACGTATCTACAAAGTTTAAGACGATGCGTACTAAATTTCACATCCTCGATTCGACGGCGCATCTGTGAAGAAGAGCAAAGATAATTCGGAAAAAACATAAAATTCCCAGGGAGCGAGTATCCATTAAAAGAAGGTTAATACAGGTAGTAGGCCCCAGGTCTAACAAAAAAAAAAAAAAAATGAAGAGAAGAAAAAAGAGAAGAAAAGTATAATAAAATTAACGGAGACGAGCCTCAGATTTCAAGTATCAGACGAAGAAGAACGAGAAGGGGCCTCAGCATGAGTACTAGGCTCTGGGGATTCATTTGTACCGAAAGATTCCTCTGCCTCCCCATCGCTTGGGAGGTCAAAGTCGAATCCAGACGGAGGCACGCTACAGCGTCAATAAAGCAAGCCATCCGTAGCTCCACTCCAGCACCGCCGTCCTGCAATCGTCATCGACCTCGTCCCTCCGAACAAACCATATCATCGCAGATGAAGTTCAGCATGTGAATCCACGACACTCCCTCGCTTAGTCGTCCCCGCAAATCCACAACCAGAGGACTCATGCCCGCGCTCCAAAGAATACCTCGCTCTCCAAAAATCTCACGACGAGCAATTTCAAGTTGTTTCTCCATTCCGTCCAAACCACCGGTGACCGCGCGCAACTCCACTTGCAGATCCCGTTGTTCGCCCCGGGAAATGATGAGTTCCTCCCTAACCAATTGAAGCTCACTGCAGATTGCGTGTACTCCTCACGGAGCCTCTCAACCAACCATCTCGTTAACCCTGTTCATCTCGAACCTCTCGAAGCCTCCCTCAACAACAGCCAAGCCAATCTCGACCTCGCCTTCCTACTTCGGCCGTATCACTGTCGATGAAGTGTGTCAGATCCGACGTAAGTTTATTTCTTCATATGTTTAACTCACCCCAAACTCGTCCCGCCTCGAAGTCAGCGCCACTACTTTATAAATTCGGGCGATCCTACATGTTTCTCAGATCTCAGCTTATTTTTTCGCCAAGCTCCTTCAAATGAGTGGCAAAAACAGAAGACAAACACACTGGGGAAATCTGCATGCAACTGCCAGGAGAGCGCATAATTATAAGCTTACCGGGCAAATCCTCGAAAAGCATAGCACAAAGCCCTATCAACCGGCAACTCCTTTGATTCTCTCTAAATATCGAATCATTGAGATGATGAAACGGCACTACCAAGTAGTTCAAAGATTAGATAGCAAAGAATCTTGATTTCATCAACCTTGATTTTGCTTTTCTTTCTCCTCGACTCTACCTTCCTGTGAGATGGCTTGACAGGGTCCGAAGGATATCCCCATATAGTTATGGGCAACCCTAACGGCCGACGCGCCCGTCGAGGGATTCCCCACTCTCGGGCGGCCTTAAGAGGGAAGTGAACGAGTGGAACCAGGGAACTCACTAACGGACAAGGACCGGGCTGGGCCTCGACGAGGACTCAAGGCGTCGACCTCTCGAACTTGTCAAGGATCGGCCGATCCCTCGGGGAGAATCTATTTTCCTCCTCTGCACTCGAGGTTTTCGAGATATCCTTCCTGATGAACTAAGATCTCCTCGTAGGAGCAATGCACAATGGCCCGAAGAGAAAACTCCCGAGTGTAGGAGGCGGCGCCTTAAACTAAGATTTCATGACTTCGTAATCGATGAATCGGGACATCCGACCTTAATAGCTCTACGTAGGAACGAAAGGCAGACTACCAAAAGCAAGAGCGATACCGTATCTTCATCGCTTCCAAGACGAGACCGAAAATATAAGGGAAACCTAAGGTCAGGAGTATTCAATCGACTTTAGATGAATTAAACCAAAGGTAAGGATGATACTCACGAAGGTTATCAAAGGGTTTCCATGCCTCCGTACGCCTAGGGTGTCTTCCCGTCTAAAGAGTTGTAATCCCCAGCCTTGGAGCCACGACAAAGAAAATACCGAACTTTCCATGTCCTATGAGAATAAGGAAGAACCGAATCACCAAGGGGCTCCAGACGCCTAGTGGAAATAAATAAACCCCTGCAGTGAGTCAAGCCGGATTAAAAGACGCAGAGCAAAGCCACATTAGGGACGGTCCCTGTCTCTAAAAGACCACAGTACTAAATCGTCTCAACCATTGGGCCTGGGAAGGGCAGATATGAAATGCCGAAGAACCCGTTTCGATGAAAGTGGTGCAGCGGGAAAACCCGAGGGCCATTATCAAATGCACCTCGAAAAACATACCATTCCTCGGGTACCCGAGGTAAACGTAACGAGTCAAAAAACCTGAGACCATATACGAACACTGTGAAGGAGGCCTAAGATCGCTCAACAAAAGTCGACTCGTGATGAAGGGCCAACCTTACTCTCATCCCACTTTCATGGCATGACGAATTCAAGAACTTTGAGAAACTCACCCTTAGATATTTGATCATGTTTATTTTCCTTTTAGTTTCTACCCAAAGGAGGGAGGCACCGCTAGAGCATTTGGGGGGGATTAACGACGATCAAACAACTGGGACTTCCCTTTAGCTAGATCGACCGACACGCCAGGAGGACTAGTATAGATATGCAAGATGAAGAGCGATCTGAGCCCATCAAAAGTGCATAAGAGAAACAAGAAACACCCGGCTAAACCCAGACCCAACGGAGATCGTGAAGAAAGCCGGCAATAAAAAGGACAACAAATAGAAGGTTAAGAGACCGTGAGGAACGCGAAACTCAAGAGGTCGCCAAAACAAGAGCAGCGCAAACCCAAAGGTCATTATTAATATCCGACTAATGTGGCGCGATCAAATAATCCGAACCCGACACGCGTAAATGGCACGACGAGTGAACACATGCCTCGCTTCACGCATAGTCTGCACACGCGGTCGGGGGTAGTCGATAGTGGTTTGAAAATAGGCGCCATTCGCAGTTCCGCCCTTCCGGGCCCAAAGGAAAAGAGCCCACAAAGGTCTATGAGTCTGGGTAAATAAAGAACCCAATACACTCCATCCAAGGCCTATGACGAATAACTAAGGAGGACCAAGTCCTGTGAATCTAAATCACGCTAGGAGAATAACTTCAAGAATCTGCTATCCTATAAATCAAAGTCTCATCAACAGAAAGTGGCTTGATAACCGTTTTCCTATAATATCTCATTCGATAAAGGCAAGAAATATCTTATCCAATAGAAGAGAATCCTGGCAACCCTCAAATTGGGAACAATATACATTATAAATACATAGCCACCCTAACTAAGTAAGAGGATGTAAAGGGGAACCCACATGTGGCAATCCTAGCACTCCCTTCTCTCTCCTTCAATAAGAACTCACTGCACTCGCCAGCCTCTGAGCTGCCGCGGCGGCCCCCAGCCAACCCTCCTTCCTTGGCTTTGAGTACTTCACCGGAGCTCCAGTCCACCTGCACCCAGATCCCCACACGACGGTCCAGCAAGATCCTCCACTCCATCCGCCGGCCGGCCTCGTCGTGCCCAAACGACCCTACACGCTCCACCAGCTCTTAAAAAGCATCACTATCCATCATGTTTAACTCATATAGTAAAACATTCAACGCTTTTATAAAGCATACAGAGTCTTGGATTTGAGCTCATATGAGAATAATTTACTATATCATAACTAAAAAATGTTTGGCTTTCAAAAAAATATTATTACTTAAACTATTTAAATTATGTACTAAATTTGTATTTTTTCATTTTTGAAAAATAAACTAATTTTAAAATCGACTATATACCTAGTCAATTTTTTTATGATTATAATAATATGTAGTATTTTTTAAAATCATAAACCTATTCGTAAATTTTTATCACATCTAAATTTCACTACTAAACTTTAAACTTATAATTACTTTGTAATATGTTTTGCTTAGAAGCTATTTTTATTTTATTCATAATGATAATTACTATTTAGAAACTCAAAACTTTGATAACGTGGATTTGAATTACATAGGTCTAGATATGTGATAAATTCCATGGTTGAGACTTGGAAGTTGTAATAAGAACTTTAGCTATCCAATTTATCGTGCTCGCCATAATATTTTGATGAACAAACTTAAAGCAAAAATGACGTGGACATATATTCATTAGACATTACAATGATATAGTATTTTGTTATCATATAAACTCAAATCGATTAATTTAATATAGTGTTTATATTATTAAAAATTATAAATAAAGAAAACAAGCCTTGAGGCTTGAAAAAAATGTTAAAAGGATGAGAGGTATGCAAAAGTGAATGAATATAAAATAAAAAAAAACATAAATATTATAATATGTGACGTTTTAAATGTGTGGGAGTGATTCACACAACTAAAGCAGATTCAATTAATCGAATATATCATATTATGGTTGTCATTATATTGAAGAATCAAAGTCGTAAATGTCTTAGTCACTATATTATCAAATTTATAGGTTTTACGTTGATTTATTATGTTATTAATCTAGATATTATTTTATCATTTATGATTTTTAGTAATTATGTATTGAACTTAACGAGTCTATTGCAAGTTTAGCAATAAAATTAATTTTCTTTCAAAATATTATTTTAAAATACTTATATCTAGTTAAACATGTGTTTGTAGAGAAACTTATATAATTAACCAATAATATTATTGAAAATTAATAAAATTTGTGTTTCAAGAACCTTTTAGAAACCGTGATGTTAAAATGGGGAAAAAGGTAAATGCGCAGGTCCCACTACTAACTAGATGTTCTGTGCCAAAACGGTGTCGTTCAGCACTCATTTATTCTCCTTCTTTCACAAATTGCCGGCTCCATTTCTCACCAGAGTCAGGCGAAGTAGATTTGCATTCCGTCATGCAAGAGTTAAAGTTTATATCTTTTGATTTTTCGCCTATTTTGCTGCTTTGAAATACCTTTCGTTTATCAGGTGGTCGTCATCGCTGCTAGGGATGACTATTTTCTTTTGTTTTCCGATTAATCGGAGATATGTCCGTCGATTGGGACTTTTCGTAAATGAAATGAACTTAGATTCTTTTTAATAGTTTCAAATCATTAATTTTTCATTTATTATCCTCTTAATTTGATCTCGTACGACAAAGTGTAGCCTACAGACTCCAATCGGTCTTCCTTCATCAACAAGAGGGGGCTGCTTCTCCTTGTGCCCCACAACTTTGGCATCATGAGTCGAGTTGTTTCGTGGGTGAAATGAAGCCACTAGCCATAATCGCCCGACATCTTGGCATCACGGGTCGCGCTTCGACCGATTCACTACAACTTGATTCTTTCTACTCACAGGCGCGAATCATCCTCAAAGAAAGGAAGATCCACTCCAACTCGGTCTGGGCAAAGAGCTTTATCCCGCCTCTCACTCGTCGAATAGAGAAGCTTCTTGTAAAACCAAGTTGCCCAACTTCTCTATAAAGAAGGTATCAGTATTTCCATCCTGAGCTACCTTCCGTAACAAAACTGCTTAATGCCCCGCAACTTCAAAAACAATGGGCTGAAAATGTATTTGAAGACAGAAGAGAGATCCATTTAGGGATGGAAGAGAGAATCAAGAATCCTCCATTTCTCTCCGTCCATCAACTGAAAGACGACTTAATAAAATAAAATAAACATAAAAATAAAAAATCAAATTATTTATATATTTAACCCAACGGAGATCCTTAAATTATGAAATATGTTTCTTAAATTGTAAAAATAATAAATAAATAGTGAAGTTAGAATTTATTTGTAGTGAATTTAATAATAAATTCACAACTGGCAATTTTCTCATCTTTTGAAATCAGTGTTTGCTTTTCTTTCCATTCGTTACTTGTTTTTTTCTGATCCTGAAATCATAATATTTTTTCATTGTTTGGCTCACTCAAATCTAAGTTTTCTTCAAATAAAGTGTTTTTCTAATTTGATTTGAGTTTTTCACTTCATTTTTCCTCGCTTTTCTAAGTGTTTTTCGTCGATTGTTGTAACGCTATGTATTGCTCATTGATTTTTGCATAAATGATCTTAATAACAACATCGTGCTTTCAACAAATAGAGGTGTTTCATTCAAATCCTTATTCGTCATTATGTTTCATTAGATCTCAAATTTCAAGTATTTTTATTGATTCGTGATTATTAATTGTGGTAGGTTTTGAAGCCGTTTCTTTTTGCCATTAACTCGATAATGTGTCATTTCGCTATTTTAGTATTTTGATTTCCTCGTGTTCGAATGAATGAAATTCTCTTTATTTTTGCCGAAAAAGAATTTGTAGTGATGCTTAAGCAATTAAGCCAATGGTAAGGACGGACCAAACCAAATCATTACAACTTCATTCTAAATTAATTATCTATTTTTAAAACATATTCTTGATATTTAGAATATTACGAATATATCAAATTATTTTCAAATGAAAAACAAAAAAATTAAGCAATAATTAATTTTTGTAAATATTTATACTTCACAACCTTTGTCTCAAGTGAGGTGCTCCAAAGACAAGTTTTAATTTTTCTTAGTAAATGTAATATGATTATTGTAATGGAGTTGCCATGTGAATGAATGTAATTATTCAGACAACAATTTTGATGATGTGGTTTCACCTGTAACAAAAATTGCTTTTGGTAATGTTTATAATTCAATTTTTAATTTATAAATATATATATATATATATATATATATATATATATAAGATATATATATATATATATATATAATACATGTTTTTCTTTGTTACAAATATATATGTTAATATATTAGTATTATCATTTTATCCCGCTAATAAGTTTCGTGTCTAGTTTCAACATAATTTTTATAAATTGAATTTTTTTACAAATTACAACAAAAAAATTGTGATATATATCAATATAGAGACTCATGCCAAGGAAATTTTTAATTTCTAAAAACTAGGAGGAATTACATTTAGGTGGAATTACCAAATTGAAATTTAATTAAATTTTTTTTCTTAATTCATATTTAGTTTTATGAATTGTTTAGTGGAATTTATATAACACTTTTCTATCCTTTTGATGAAATCTTTAGCATGATTTTTTTCGTAGTTTACTGCTTGATTTGTCATACAAAATAATGAAAATTATTTAATGATCCTTACATAATCTTTAAAATTAATGATCGAAAGATGTTGAGACTCAACATCAATAAATCATCTATTTCCAAGACAAACTGAATATGAAATGAAAATCACTTAAAAATAACATATTTAAATAAGTAAAACCTACAAAATTGAAAACCACAAACCAACAAAGAATGAAAAATTAGCACATGATTTCAAAGACCTTTTAAATTTCACGAAAGAACATATTCCTAAGATAAATTGGTATAATCTTCATAATTTTTTTATATAAAAAAAATAAGTATATAAAAAATTTGAAATCATTTTTAAAAACTATTACACCTATTAATAATCAATCCTTTGAAATCCAGTTTGATTTGAATTTCATTTGTTTAATAAAATAAATATAAATATATAATTATGTTCAAAGAAAATATTAGCAAATTCATTAGTTTTGGTTTGTGAATTATTTAAGTGGTGTTTGTTTTTTTACTTTGTAAGACCCGAGAAAATTTCCAATTTTCTCAAAAAGGGCAAAATCGTAATTTCGGTAAAAATCCGGAATTTTTCTAGATCTCGGATGACGAAACGGACTTCTCCGAAGGAAATCGCCTCCCGAATGCAGCTACCACGTCGAATTTCGCTGGATTCCGAGCGGCCTGGATTTCAGCCGAGGCAAGGTCGATGACACATGGCAAGGTAAGAAGATGCCATATGGCACCATAAGAGGGTGACACTTGGCAAAGCCATGTGGTCCACTTGAAAGTAATTACTCACACTACCATGTAGAGAAGAATCAATGGCCTATGTCGTCATGACGAGGTCATTAAGAAATAGTTAGTTAAATACGAGTGCGGAGAGTCACACTTTAATTGAGGAATGGGCTAATTTCCGCATTAACTGAATGATGATTTCTCCAAAAGGGTGAGAAAGGGGACCAAAGGAGAAGACAAAAATGAGGAGAAATGAAAGCGGAAATGAGATGAAAAAGAAAAGAAAAGAAAAGCAAAAGTAGCGACAAACAGCGAGAAGACTAAATGTGGCAGGAGTTAAAAGGAAAAATATCCTGCAGCCATTTTCGCCTAGCTTTAGGAGAGAGTGTCTCCTCTCTCTAGATTTGTAGGCGATCCAACCGTCGGATTCCTTCGAGACAAGAAGGGGAGTTGTTCTACACCCGAGATGACAACGCGCTGATTCCGGCTGAGTTTCTTCAAACTCCAAGAGGTGGATATTTTCCTACTTGGTTTACTTTAGCCTAAAGGCTTTATAATGGTAGGGGTCGCCAGGGAGGCCATGAGAGGCCATATAAATTAGTTCCAAGCTTGGAATTCAAAGGGTATGATTTTTACGATCGTTTCCATTACAACCACCGATCGCGGAGTTAGGTTTGACTAGTAACCGAAAGTTTTGTGTGGTGGTTCAGGGTTGTGATATCGATGCTTGGAACCTGATTGGTCTATGTTTGCTAAGGGGCCGTGAGGTACCTCGTTGAATGGTCCTAATTGGAGACTCATGTATGTTATGGCTTGCTTGAATAACATGCTAAGTGTGGAAATGTGATATTGATGCATGCTTTTTGATGTATTAATATATTTTGCATGGAGGTAGATTATATGTATGAATTATAATTGTCCATGGTGTGTAAATGTTTCATGTAGCGCTCATTCATGCATGTAACATGAGGAAAATGCATGGGCATCATGCATTTTGTCACGACTCAACTGGGGCCGAGGACTCCAAGACTAGGAATGGGAGGCATAAGGCCACCGAAACCCGTAGCAAGCCTTATTGAAATATTCATGCCTTACTCATCATACGATCATACCGCTTCATACATTATATATCCACATGCATATTTATACTACGCCTAGATGTCAAACATCAATAGGAGAATAAAGTCCCGATCCACATACACCGTTAGTATACAAAACGAACAGACTATCCGAATTACAAACATACTAATATTCCAAAGCATCACAGTTGACACCTAGATTAAATAGACAAAAGATTAATACTATCATAGTAGTAGCTACAACCGCCGTGAAGGAAAGAATTCAAGTGGTTCTCAAGGATCTCAAGAAGGAGGACTCGACAAGCATTCGAAAATAAATTGAGACTGTCAAATGAGAGTGAGTTAATATATAATCTATACTACATCTACAACCAAATGTGGATATACATACATATAGAATTCCCAATATAATGTATTATATATATATATATATATATATATATATATATATATATATATATATATATATATATATATATCATATTGAGACTATATAACGATACATCTACATATGTATGCATGCACATCAAGTTTCATATCATCACATTATCATCACAATAATCGAGAACTCCCAATGACCCATACTCCAATACTACAAGCCATACGCTCTCTCTAAATCCAATGTGACCGGGCGCCCGAGAGAAATGCTCGACCAGGGTCCTTAACTCCAGTTGACACTTAAACCAACCAACCATAGCTGGCGCCCCGAGAGAAATGCTCAACCAGGGTCCTTAACTCCAGCAACTATACTACCATAATCCATAGCCGGCGCCCCGAGAGTAACGCCAACCAGTGGACCTTACCCCAGATCCCGAGAGAAACGCCAACCAAAGGGAACTCATATACATAAAACATAAATCAGATCATGGCCTGATTATTACTCTATATGCGCACACGGTCCTGATGTAACTCATTAGATGGTATGTCCGGCTATAGTTCCCATTACAAACATTTCACATACAATGCACAGCAATATCGCACCCAACAATACACACTCACATCCATTATCATAAATAAATTTCATATGCGTATATATTTCATAAATAAACTAAATAATTTAGCTACCAAAGTAAATACAATTCCAATGATAATAACTGCGTCATGATGATGGGTGTGTTCCATCGCCATAAATGCTATGCCATGCATGCGCATGATGTGTCAGAACTATATAATATCAACTCACGTGAGTATGCTCCGACTTAATCGCCTCGCCGTCACACTCGCGAGTCATTTGACAATCTAAAATGGAAAAAGACGTTATTGATAAATAAGACACATTTAAATATACTCTAGACTCCTAATTTAAAACTCACGTACTAAACCGACATAGAACTGTGACTTATGTTCTACCAAAATCTCTAACCTCCCTAAAAATCGGGACTTAACTCCTCAGAAATGTCCAACCCGATAAAAATACATTTCTATTATCCACAATTTATCCAATGTCGAGCCACAACTACAGATAAATCCACGGCTCGACTCAATCCAACACAAAGGTCAACAATTCGCGATAAATACAATTGATATATTTTATAGCTTCGGATAATTCATTATATTTATACATGGATAACTCCGGATATAATTAAATACGTTTAATCAAAAATCAACGCGGTTCTAATTGCATAGGATATGATTAAACACAATTATTCGCATCGCAAAGATATATTTTAAGTTACACCTCTTCAAAACACAAACATGATAATTAAACGATAAATAAGGCATTTTCAATATTAAAATAACCTTTACTTTAACAATTAAAATACGAATATCGAACAATTATACAATTAGAGCTCGTGACGCTGCCAGTGGTATAGGATTCTTTACCGGCCTCGAATGCGAAACCGATTGCACCGGCCGGAATCACGGAACCCGAGACGAACATTCCGTCCCGGGCACGCCCGAGGTTCGCCGACCTGGCCTCCAAATCGAGGGCTGGCTTCTGAATTTGATTCCAAGGACACCCACGCGAAGCCCAACGTTCAAGGGACCCGAAAATGTGACCGTTTCCGGGCTGAGGACCACCTGAGGGCTCGACCGGGCCCGGCGCCCCTAACTCCGGCTGAGTTTCCCTTCGCTTCACGGCGAAACGCTCTGAACGCCGATCAAGGATGGATCCTTGAGCTTTGGGGCGAGGAGCTCAGATCCTGGCTCACAAGTGAGGTGGCCGGAAATGGCCGACGGGTCGGCGGCGGCAAGGGGCGGCGAGAGAGCTGGCGGGCGTGACTTCTCGGCGAGATCTGGCTTCGCGAGGCCAGCGTGACAAGGGTGGCTTCATGGGTTACCTTTTCCCCTTGCTACGGACGGCCGTAACAAAGGGGGCCTGAATGGCCGGGATCGGCGCCTTCTGGCAAAGGGTGGTCAGGCGCGTGGAGAGGAGAGGGAGAGGGAGAAGGCTTGTGGGTAGTTTTTCCCCTTTTCCTCCTTTCAATTTAACCCTTAAATCAATTTTTAATTTAATATTTTAACAAATCAAAATAATTATTAAAACAATTATGGAAATAGTTAAAATGGCCAAATTTACGGGTATTACATTCTCTCCCCCTTAAGAAAATTCGTCCTCGAATTTAAGAATAAGAAACATACCTCATTACTGGAACAAGTATGGGTATGAACGCCATCTCGTCAGATTCCCAAGTGTACTTCTTCCATTGAATGATTCACATGTGATCTCGAATTACTGGAATGACTTTTGATCTGAGTCGACGAACCCAGTATCCACAATAGCAAAATGCCTCATACGATAAACTTCACCGATTCTACTTCTTGGCTCAGAACACATGTGAAGGATCTGGCACGTACTTCCTCAACATAGATATATGAAAGCACTGGATGAATATCGCGAAAATTAGCTGCAACTCCACTTCAGAGGCTACATCCCCAACTCGTCCACAATCTCAAATGGTCCCACGTGAGCGAGGTGCCAACTTCCCCTTTTACCAAATCTCATCACGCCGCACGGAAACCTCTTAAATACATACTCACCTACACCAAACTCCATGTTTCCTCTGGGTCTCAGATAGCTCTTTGTCTAACAAAGTCATTCTCAACCGATCTCGAATGATAGGAATCTTTCGTATGGATTCTGACCAATTCCAGATCCAACTTCCTTTCACCAACTTCTTCCCAAAGAAACTCGGGCGAGGTCTACACTTCCTCGCCATACAAGGCCTCGTAAGGCGCCCATACCGATACTAGCATGATAACTCGCATTGTACGCGAACTCCACCAAAGGTAAATGCCAATCCCATCGGGCCTCCAAAATCCATCACACAACATCCCCGCATAGTCCTCCAACGTCCGATTAGTCCTCCTCGCACCGCCCATCCGTCTCGAGGGTGAAAAGTCGTGCTAAAGTCAATCGAGTACCAAGCCCTCATGAAGTTTCGCCAAACCTAGAAGTGAACTCAGTCCTCTGGTCGACACAATCGAACCTAATCCCATGAAGACTAACAATCCTATCAATATACACCCCGGCATAATTTGGCTACGGAAAAGTCAGCTCACAGTAAGAAGTGTGCCGACTTAGTCATTCGATCGACTATCACCCAATTGGAATCATACCTTGCCGAAGTTCGAGGTAACCCAGTCACAAAGTCCATGGTAATATTCTCCCATTTCCACTCTGGAATGGGGAGTGGCTGCAACAACCCAGACGGCTTCTGATGCTCAAGTTTGACCTGCTGGCAAGTCAGACACTTGGATACAAACTCCGCTACATCCTTCTTCATACCATTCCACCAATAGTTACCCTTAAGATCATGATACATCTTAGTGGATCCGGATGAATGTCAAGTCAGATGACGGGCCTCGCTCATAATCTCGCTTCAGTTCATCAACACGGACGCACAACCTAGCACCCAATCTCAACGTACATCATCCCCAATCACAAAATCATTTGCCCCGACCGAACCTCATCCCTAATCTTCATCAACCGGGTCTCTCAGACCGAGTCGTTTTAATTTCCGCCCATCAGACTGATTTGATTCTCAAAGTGCTCCGCACTCCAACACCTCTACCAAAACCCCCTGATCATACAATTCATACAAATTCTAGTCAATTTGCCGCTTTGTCGCACTAATGTGGGCTAGACCATGATTTCTACTCAAAGCATCTCCTCCGCCACCACATTAGCCTTGTCAGTGGGATATTGAATCGCATAATCATAGTCCTTAAGCAACCCAACCATCTTCGCTCCCAAATTTAGCTCCTTCCGTTGAAAAATATATTTTAAACTCTTGCGGATCCGTGAAAACTTGCCATGTCTCACCATACGTAATGTCCCGCATCTTCAATGCAAAGATCACCGCCGCCATCTCCAAGTCATGAGTCGGGTAATTCGTGTCTCTTCGTTTGCCTAAACTCAAGCAATCACCTTGCATCTTTGCATCAATACACACCCCGATCCCGACTCAGAAGCCTCCTGGAAGTACCTTTGTATAACCTCCTGTACGAAGAGTAATGCCAATAATGGAAGCGAAGGTGAACAATCCTTTCGGCTTACGAAACTACGCCTCCGCAAAGCCTACATCCCTTTGAAAACTTCACATTCTTGAGTTACTTAGTGTCAAAGTGCGGCGATCTTAGAAAAATCTGTGCGAAGCTTGGCGATAATAACCACGGCTAAACCGGGAAACGCCGAACCTGATCCATAGTGGTTGGTCTGCCCGATCCATCAGCTGCCTACATCTTCTTGGATCCATGGTGCCTTCCCTCGATACTACATGTCCCGAAGGCTACACTATCGACCCAAGAAAATTCACGCGGAAATTTGGCATATAATTCTTCTTCCTCAAAGTCTGCCCGATGCGTCTAAATGCTCTACATGCTCCTCATCACTCAGAAATATACTAAGATATCATCTATGAACACGATTACAGCGATCGAGGAAGGTTTGTCTCTGTTCATCGAATCCATAAAAATTTGTAGGTGCATTAGTGAGTCTGAGCATCACTAGGACTCATAATGGTCGTACCTCGTCCTGAATGCTGTCTTCGGAACATCCTCATGTCTTATTCTCGAATTTGATGATATCTGGCAGTAGATCGATCTTAGAAAAACATGATGCACCTGGTGATCAAACAAGTCATCTATTCGGGAGCGGATATTTGGCCATTGTCGCCTTGTTCGGTTAATGCAGTAGTGTCTATACATAGCCGCAAGGAACCATCTTTCTTCCTTACAAATAGCATAGGGGCACCCCAGGGAGAAGTACTAGGCCTGACAAAACCTTTGTCTAACAAATCCTGTAACTGCTCCTTCAGCTCCTTCAACTCTGCAGGTGCCATCCTATAAGGTGGCAAGGAGATAGAAGCTGTGCCCGGTACAACATCAATGCAAATTACATCTCTCCTGTCGGGTGGCAACCACGGCAACTCCTAAAAACATCGGGGAAATTCTAGCGATAGGGACATCATCAACTTTACCTCTATCCACTGTAGTGTCCACTTACAAGAGCGGATAACCACTTTTAAGTGTAACATCATACTATGATAATGGTGAAATTAAATTAGAAGGCAGTATCTGCTCTACGAAACCCAGTACGAATCCTGGAATCAGGAGAAAATCACTTGTTTCTCTCGGCAATCAGGGGTGGCGTGATCTTTGGCCAACCAATCCATGCGGAATAACCTCGAAATCCCATCATCCGACAAAATAAGATCTGCCACCGTAAGGTCTACGCCTACTACGCGGAAATCGGACCACGATGGAAAGTAAATATCACGCTCTGGCGTCACTTAGAGAGTAGTAGCGATAACGGGTCTGAGTCACGGTTGGCTGGGAACACCAAGCCTACTTGCAAAACTAGGAGACCTGAGGGTGTGGCACCGGATCATGCTGCCTTAGTATAACGAGGCCCAGGAATAGTACGTCGACGTGAACATGCTGGCGTCTGAGAGTGACGTAAAAACTCACGGCGACCCACGTCCCGAGGCTGGTAGGAGCACCGAGCGACCTGGCCCCACCACTAAATCTGCCTCCGGGACTCTACCTCCATATCCGGCCACCGCACATCACTATCTGCGCAGCTGAGAAGGACAGGCGTCGATGAAGCTGGGCGAAGGCGGCACTGGCCGCGGGAACCACACGGGGAAAATTCTTGTTTGGGGAAATCTAGGACATGATCGGCCATATGGCTGACTCCTAAAACCATAGGCTCCACTAGCCGCCATACAAGGGCCACGGTGCATCCGCCCACTGCTGTGGGCTTTTATCTTTGGTGCGAGAACTAGTCTTTCTTTGTACCCAGGAGCACTAGACTTGTCCTTGAGTATAGCCCCACTTGGGCTGAAGCCCTGTCGATCAGGAGCCTCTATAGCCCATACGGTTGCGCCTACCCTTCACCTGACCTTGGTCTATTGCTTTCTGTCTGTGACACAGCCTGCAAGTACTGCTGTACCACCATAATCTTGCGCTGCGGCAGTGTACCCCTGGACCTAATTTATTACGTGCGGGTCTTCTTGGCACCATCCTGGAATAAGAAGGCGAAGGTCGGTCTCCATGTCGCTAAATCGGTATCAGGGAAGCTACACTTCTCGGCGTGCAGGATATGAAATGTGGTCGAGCCGGTGAATGCCACTTACTCGTCTTTTCTCGGCCTCATTGCGCTAACTCCGGGCAAATTTACTAAGGTACACATGAACTGCGGGTGTACTCCACTCTGGACTTATATCATCTCTCTTGCTGCTCAAACTGTCTCGGTACTCTTGTCTCATGGCAAAAGAAATGTAGTTATCTTCCGTCTCTCTGGCTGAGCCCATGTCATACCCACCGAAGGTTTGATGTAATCAGTACCCTTGCAATGCTAAGCCGCGAGGAGAAGCACGCCATCTCGATAGTCGTGTCGGATGTCTCGGATCAAATGCTCTCTTCTCCCGCCGTCTAGAAAATCCATTGGGTCACCAGATACCCCCATCAAATACGACCTCATTCTTTGGTGTCTTACAGACGAAGGAATGTGGTGCGGGTCGAACCACAGTCGCTCGGTGCGAAGGCGCTAGCGACGGCTGCGTTGTGCTCCATAAGTTATTTGGAGAGAGTTTGTGCTGCCAGTCATACCCGCCAAAAATGCACCTCCCATAGTGGGCTGGCGACCGGTACTCTGCTGTGCTGAAGCGTGCTGAGCATATTAACACAATGAACCACCGACTGTGGTTCTCGATGGGTACACATCGGCTGCGATGCGGGCTACCGAGTCTCCTTCGCCCTCTCGGGAAAGCGGTGGATCGAGTGAAGGGATACCTCATCCTCCCGGGCCTCATCCATAAACTGTCTGCGGTCTCGTATTCTTTGCTATTTGCGGCATCGGCAATTTGCGGCGCATTAACCCTCGATCTCAGTCTCATCTTTTTGAAAAGTAAACAAAAGACTGTCGAGATAACAACGAGGCGTCCACACGGACGAGCGAAACTATACGTCTGATGGTGACGGACAAGGGCGAACTCAATCTAATTCCGCGTCTTGGAAACTTAGACTCTAGGCCCATGAGGAAATGAACCTATGGCTTTGATACCAACTTTGTCACGACCTGACACGAGGCGAGACCGTATTATAGAGGAGTAAAGTGCAGAAGTGCTTTTGGGCACATGTGAAATATTCATGCCGACTATCATACGATCTTTGTCTATACATATATATCCACATGCATGTTTATGTATGCTCAGATGTCAAACATCAATAGGGAGAATAAAGTCGATCCCACATGCAGATTAGTATACACAAAGCGACGAGTGCTCGAATTACAAAACATACTAATATTTAAAGTGTAGCGATGACACCTAGATTAAATAGACAAAGATTAATACTATCATAGTAGTACATGTAACATGGTGAAGAAGGAAGAAGAATTCGGCGGGTTCTCAAGAGATACGAGAAGGAGGGTGACGGTGCACGAAAAATAAATTGAGGCTAAATCGATCTCGAAATTGTAATATCATATAATCTATACCACATCCTGACCAACGGGATATACATATATAGAATTTCAATATAATGTACTATATATATATATATATATATATATATATATATACCTATATATATATATATATATATATATATATATATATATCACATTGAGACTATATAACGATACACTCACATATGTATGCATGCACACATCGGGGATTTCATATCATCACATTATCATCACAATATTCGAGAACTCTGGCCAGGACCCTATACTCCAGCTACTACAAGCCATACGGCTCTCTCAAAATCAATGTATTTGGCGCCCCGAGAAATGCTCGACCAGGGTCATAACTCGATTGACGCCGCTTGACCAACCATGGCGGCGCCCTGAGAAATGCTCGCCGGGGTCCTTAACTTCAGCCAAACTATCCTACCATAATCCATAGCCGGCGCCGAAGAGTGCGTAACGGGGGACCTTACACTCGGCATCCCGAGAGAAAGCGGCTCAGCCAGGGAACTCATATACATAAACATAAATACCATCATAGTCTGATTATTCACCGGTCGCTTCGGTCGATGTAACTCATTAGATGGTATGTCGGCTATAGTTCCATTACAAACATTTCACTCTGATACCTGACCTTTTAACAATACACATTCACATCCATTATCATAACAGCCTCATATGCAGATATATTTCATAACAAACTAAATAATTTAGTTACCAAAGTAAATACAATTCAGTGATAATAATCATGTCGTGATGATGGGTGTAGCTAACTCTACCATAAATGCTATGCCATGCATCTTGAGATGATGTGTCGTAAACTATATAATATCAGCTCCGCAGTATGTCGGATCTCCGGAATGTCACGCCTCGAGAGCACATCTGGCGGGTATCGGACAATCTAAAATGAAAAGCGTTATTGATAAATAAGATTAATATTTAAATATATACTCTAGACTTCGACCGAAAAACTCACGAGACTAAGCAGAGCATAGAAAGCGTGCTATGTTCTACCAAAAATTGGCGAACCTCCCTAAAAGCGGACTTAACTCACGTAAAATGGGTCGAGCGATAAAAATACATTTCTAATATCCACAATTTATCAATGCAAGGCAGGCCACAACTAGATAAATCCCACGGCTCGACTCAATCGGCCTAAAGGTCAACAATTGTGATAAATACAATTGATATATTTTATAGCTTCGGATAATTCATTATATTTATACATGGATAACTCGGATATAATTAAATACGCTAATCAAATCAGATTCTAATTGCATGGATATAATTAAACACAACATCGGCTCACTACCGTGTTTTAAGTTACCTCTTCAAACACAAACATGAGCAATTAAGCGATAAATAAGGCATTTTCAATATTAAAATAACCTTTCACGAACAATTAAAATACGAATATCGAACAATTATACAATAGAGCTCGCCCTTGGGTATAGATTCTTTCTGAAGCTCGAATCACGAAAACCGGGTGCAGTCGGAATCACGGAACGGAGAACGAACATTCTGTCACCAGGCACACTTCGAGTTCGCCGCCGCCCGGCCAGTGGTTGGAAAAATTGAGGTTGCCGAGATTTGATTCCAAGGACACCCACGAAGCCCAACGGCTCAAGGGACTCGAAAAATGTGTGGATTCTCGTCGGAACCAAGTGGCGGAGTCGGGCCGGCGTTGGTAACTCGAGTTTCCCAGCCGTTCACCGGCGAAACGTTCTTGGAACGTCGATCAAGGATGGATCCTTGAGTTTTTGGGGGCGAGGAGCTCAGATCCGGTGTCGGCTTGGGCGGAGGTGGCCGGAAATGGCTGATCGGTCGGCGGCGGCAAGGGCGAAGAGAGAGAGCTTTGCGGCGTGACTTGGCGGGCGGTGGCGGGCGGGCCAAGCGGGGACAGGGTGGCGGTGATGGGACACCTTTTTCCCGGCGTCGGGCGGCGAGCGATGGCGAAATGGCTGATTAGCGCCGCGATGGTGGGTGCGTGACGTGGAAGAGAGGGAGAAGGCTTATTAGGTAGTTTTCCCCTTTTCCTCCTTTCAATTTAACCCTTAAATCAATTTTTAATTTAATATTTTAACAAATCAAAATAATTATTAAAACAATTATGGAAATAGTTAAAATGGCCAAATTTACGGGTATTACACATTTCATATGCACGGTCACATCGCGTTAGGTCGGGTGTGGGTGCAGGGTAAGGTTTATTCATCAGTGTTGGTGAATGGGTCGTGAGCTCGGGAAAAATGGGACAAAGTCGAGTAGAATTCACGAGTGTGTAAATGATCAAAATGATAAATTACATGTTTGGGTGGAGCAAGTTGAATCGATCCCCCCCGGTGAAAGTCCACGGTTACTCCGCGGTTAGACATGAATCGAAGCCTGATGTAAGTTCGTGAAAATGTTGAAAAGGCTTTGCGGCGTCCTCTGGTGTAAGCCGGAAATCAGATTGCCCACAAAATGAGAAGAATCAAAATCAGGTTTTGATAAATAAAATTGGAGAAGTGTCCAATAGTTTAGTCATGGTGTGACGGAGTTTAGTCACGCTTGGCATTCGGTGTGAGTCGGGTGGGACTCAGTGCCGTGAAGCGTGAGGGTGCATACGTCGTGATATAGACATTCATATAATGAAGTAAATAATGGTATGGAATGTGATTGGTGTTTATTTATGCCATTGCATATGCATTTAGGTGGGAGAGTAACCCTTAGTAGGAAAACTTCTGCGGGTTTTTCTTTCGGCGTCGTGGAGACCCCCTTTCAAGTGCGAATTTATCCGGGGAGGCAGTGCGATGGGGTATCTTTTTTGAGGAAGAAAGCCAACATGTGGCTTTGAGTAAATATTTTGTAAATATGTATAAATCTTTTTGTAGAACAAACATGAAAACTATGAGAATATAGTAGGCATATTTATTTTGAGTATTGGTTGTGGGCCCAAGAGGCTATTTTACTCAAGTATGCGTCTCGTGATACGAGATATATAGATTTCGCGAGTTAATGAATTAGTCCGCGGACACCCAGGATAGAGGCGTCACAATAATGCGAATATAACTTTTTTAGTTTTAATCTTTGAATAGTACTTAATATCATTAAGTATTAAGTTGTTTAATTTTTTAACGTTGGTAGCAGTAAGGATAGCAGCGGAATGAATTATTTCAAGTTCTCATCCTTTCGCTCTTAATGGAACGAGTTTAGTTTAATTGTAATCGGGTTTTTAGCGGGTTTAAATTTATTTTCTTAAATCTGAGGCAATGGGTTCGAGAACAGTTCGAGTATTGTTACTCTCGGGATAGAGATACTTGATCGAAATACTCCCGGGTGTCGTCCACAGTAGTGTGTATTGCTAATACTTCTCCTTGTTGGACAACGATAGAGTTTTCTTGTTTTAGTGGAAAATGGCACTACGAATAGAAAAAGTGAAATATTTTCACTTTTTATATTGAACTTTTTTTAAAAAATTTCGTGATAAGTCGTGAAATTTTAAAAAAAACAAGCCGACAATGCTGGCCGAACTATCGGCATTAATTAAGCTCGCATCACCTTTTGAGTGTTAAATTAATTTGTTTTATTTTGAGTGTTAAATTAGTAAAAAAAAAAAAATTGAACTATATTTATCATTTTTTTCACAACTTATCCACAATGACTTCAGGATCAATGTTTTGAAAACCGAATCATCGATCGGCCACAAAATCGGTCTGGTTCAATGTAAAAACATTGGTTGTGAATGAATCGACGGTCAAACCCGATGACGGGATAAACCGTAGGTTAAAGTAGTCGACGATTACTCCCACAAGTTTTTATTTTTTATTTTTTTTTGTTTTCAAGTTACCAAAGAAACTAGGGTTTTAAGACTTATTTTAGACCACAATATATATATATATATATATATATATATATATATATATATATATATATATATATATATATATATACTATATATATCATTCAAATTCCTTTATAATTTATTTTGGACTAAATTCACATTCTAAAATTATTGTACATTAGACTTTCATTGTGGACAGTAGCATAAATCATGTAAGATATAAGTAGAGTGAAGGGGGTATGATTATAATTGGGAATACGATTTTAAAGGTTAATTTTCAAGCAGAGTAGTTGGTGAATCTCGGTTTTAAGATTAAAACCTAAATCCATGTCTGACTAAAAACAAAAAAGACTAATTTAAGGAATATTTGAAAGAAATCTATAAGAATTATTTTTTTTAAAATAAATTACTATAATATCAAACTCTAATTATTGAACTCCAAATAATTCTTGGGTATACTTTAACTATTTATATCTTGGATTTGTGATCTTTTGCAAGTTTGAATCAATAATATTACTTTTTCTTTCAAAAAGAATAAATAAAAAATAAAAAACATTTAAAAAATAATTATTTAAAAACTTATATATTCCTATATTATTTAATCTTTATATTGATGGATTAAATAAATAAAATTATTTGAAGCGTAAATAATAAAATTGACATTAAAAAGTTGTGTGTGGTACAGTGACAGCAATGCATCAAAGTGAATCTTATGGGGCCAAAGATGGAAGGGGACGGGGCGGGGTCACAATGTTGTCAGCCCCACAATTTGCTTCAAATTATTGATTAATTTGCACATGAAAATAGTAATTACGGACAAGTGTCGATTAATTATATTTTTAATGAATTTGACTTCCTAGTTTAACTTATTCATGCTTCCGAGGGATGTATAATTATTTAGGCAACAATTTTGATGATGGTTTCACCCAACAAATTTGTCTAAATAATATTTATAATTCATTTATTATATATATAGAATCATGTTTAAAAAATATATGTTAATAGTAAATGATAATATTCATTAATGGTTGATCTAGTTCAGCATAATTTTGTAAAAATTGGGTATAACAATAAAATATAATATCTATCAATATAGAAGACTCATACCAAGAATTTTAATTCAAAAACTAGGTGGAATTCATATTTAGGTGGAATTACCAAATTGAAATTCTAATTAAATTTTTTTTTCTTAATTCATATTTAGTTTTATGAATTGTTTAGGTGGAATTTATATAACACTTCTTCTATCCTTTGATGAAATCTTTATGTAAGACCCGAGAAATTCCAATTTATGGAAAAATGGCAAAATTGTAATTTCGGTTAAAAATCCGTAATTTATTCTCTAGATTTCGGATGATGAAACGGATTTCACCGTTGGAATCGTCTTGAGAAATCTAGCTAGCACGTAAATTTAAAATTCGGTCAGGAGCGGTCGAGATTTACATTTTCGAGCATAGGCATTGGTCTTGCAGTAAAGCGGCACTCGATCTGACGAAAGTCATACATAGCAAATACTCATGTGTAATTAATTGGAATGAGTAGAGAAATGATGAAAATGGATGGTAGAGATAGTCTCTTGGGAATATCAGCGGTAAAAGAGGGACATATATGTCGTTATAGTTTTGATTTAAGTTAGAAAAAGGACAAACCAGACAATTGTCCTCTTAAACATCGAAAGAAAAAAAGAAAACGTGGAAAGGGAGGAAAAGACACGAGGAAGGCTGGATGTTTTTAGAGAGAGAGTGTCTTCCTTCTCTCTAAATTTTACAGCGATCCGGTAGTCGGCCGGTCTTCGGGCCGAAGGAGAAGCGCTGCGGAGAGGCTTCGGCGTGGAGTGCCGGATTTAAGGAGTTTTGCCGAGCTACGAGGAGGTAGAGTTTCCACTACTTGGGTTTTATTCTTTGTTTAAGTACTATGTAAATGTTTCGGTTGTTGAGGCCTTGAGCAGTAGTTTGATGATTCAAACCTTGGGTCAATGTAGTTGAGACCTGAGCAGTCACAGTATCAGTGTATTCTGGTATTTGGGTTAAATATTAATGATGAATGGTTCCATAAATCATGTATTGTGGTTTGATTAGTAGGAAATGGCAGAAATCTGGAGTTCACAAAGTGAGCAGATGGTGTGTTTGATAGAGCAGTAAGCGAGGTTTCTTGTTCTGAAACGATGATTTCACAAAATATAATTTGTGAAAATATGTGTTTGGTCAAGTGATTCAAATTGAATTGCTTGTGTTTGATCATTAGCCCACGTGAGCTAATTTTTATGTGATAAATTGAGAAATTACATAACATGATTGTGTGATTTAATTTTTATGTGAATATATTCATGTTTATATATTTGCATAATTAGTATGTATTGGAATTGGCATACATGCATTCCATATGCACTGGAACACCATAGGACTATAGGAGTGAGTGTGAGATAGTCACAAAGCGGTTGGAGGGTTGTTTAAAAATGTTAATTATCGGAGTAGTCCAAAACAAAAAATATCAATCGTAGAACCGGCCCAATTGATATTCATCGGATGATCTGAAAACGAATAATATATCAATCGTCAGACGACCCGATTAATATACACATCGGAGGTTGTCCACAGAAACTAATAAAGAATAAATTCTCATCACCGAGGCTTGCAGGCGGGGGTGTGAGAAGGAGTGGTGAGGACTCGGGATCGAGTTGAGTCGTGTAGGCATTCAAGTGGTTCATGCATTTGCTTGAATGTATGAACATTTTAAGAACATTGGCACTTAGGTGGAAGTAGCCCACTTGGGGCGATTCCACTGCGAGCATTAGCTCACCTTGTCGAGGGATCAGTATTTCTGGTGCGGGGGAGTGTGCGAGGGACGGCTCGATCACAGGAATGAAGATTAGAAGAAAGCGGGTTGTGACTTTTGATGATGTTTTACATGTGTTAAATTCGAGTATTTTAATATATGTTGTGTAAGAGTAACACGTTTGAACTCTTAGAAGCTATTGGATATAGTGGTATGTTTATGAGATATTGTGGTATGGGCCCCGAGAGGCCGTTTATCCATATTTGTATCATTGTGATTATATTGGGTACCTTGGGACGGAGTTTCATCTTGGTGTTTTATTTGGGTGCAGAAGCTCCCGTACAAAGGACTCTACCGTTTTCTAAAGTGTTGTCTAGGGTAACCCCGACATTGCAGTATATTCATGAGTTGGCCCCGAATTAGTCAAGGACCCGGGTTTTTGGGCGTCCTGACTTAGTATCAGAGCTTTAATTATCATTTACTATAGGGCTGAGGATTGAGCTTGGAAGCCATAGTCTTTGAGGTGTAGGACATCACCACTAGGTATGGTTCGATGCTAAATGTGAGTATGTGAGATTACCTAGGAAATCACGGGACAAAACTAGGACACTGCGCACATGTGTTTGTTATGTTTTGTGTGACTTGATAATTTGTTATTGATGCATATATGCTTGGTTAAGAGCATAGGATGAAGTGTGGAAAGTTTTGGAATTTTTACAGTGTACAAAACTGGAACAAATAGAAGAAATGAAAATAAGTTTCATAAATTTATTTGGTTTAGGGGTGAAAGAAATAATTTTCTAAGGTTTTACAAGTTGTAAAATTGAAGAAAAGTGAATAAATTAGATTTTTATAAATTTAATTGGGTGTTCTGGAAAAAGAAAAAAAAATGAATATTTTTTTTTGGAGTATTTTCGATGTGAGATATGAAAAAAAAAAAATGTTAATTATAGCTGGATGGAGCTCTTGCCCAAATTATATTGTGAGAGGAAAATAGCGATTGAGTTAGACTCGCATCTTTAGGAAGTAGTAAGGGAAGGCTCTTTGGAGGATTTGAAAAAAAAAAAAAAAAAAAAATGTACAAGGCAGAAGCTAGAATGGCCTACGCCAAATTCCCGACATTGAGTCGCGACCGGATTTGAGGTAAGTGACAAACGGGCGCTAGGCACGCGGGGCGGCGCCCAGCGACTGGGCGAGACAAGGCGAATCTCGGCGTCAGTTGGTGTCGCGACCTAGACTAGAGGGGTTGGTGTCGCGACATCGTTTTGAGGTCGCTATCGTTCCGTTCCTATTGGCAGCAGCGTCGTGACATGGATTTGAGAATTAACGACATAGGTGGCGGTGTTAGGTCGCGACGGATTTTTGGTGTGACTTTTGGAAATCCCAACGTGGCAGAAGCGGGTGGCGTGCTGGGGTGTCATCGCGACATGGGTAACTCCAAGAGGGTCGCGACACGGTTTTAGTGTCGCGACTGGATTGACGACAGTGATGTCGCGACAGGTTGATGTCGCGACATGGTTTAGCGCACCGTGGAAGTTGGTGTGGCGACCCATTTTGGTGTTTGAGTTGTTGGTTGGGAAGGAGGTGTGACGCGGGATTGGCGTGTGACTGGCGGCTGTGTCGGTCGTGACACGGCACGGGATTGAAGCGAGGAAGGAGGTGCAACATGCGCCCAGCGGCGCTATCTCTTGCGACGCCCTGCGCCTGTTGGCTGTAGCGACACGAGCTGGCTGCGCCGCAGCGCGACATGCGCGCGACCGAGCCCTAGCGTGCGCGGCGGCGCCGCGACATGGGCGCCGCAGCGCGGTGGCGTGTGACTGGGGATGCAGGTGTGCGCCTTGTGCTTGACCCGGTTTTGTGGCGGTCTGCGTTTGAGGTCACCGTTTGGACATTGTTCATGGACACTGTTCATGAACACTGTTCACAGGGTTTAAAAAAAAAAAAAAGTGTACAAAAATTTTAAAAATTTTCTTGGGGGTGACTTAATATATGAGATATTCATATTGCATTGACGTAGTGTGTGAAAATTATTTTTTTTTCTGGTGTGTGAATAGTATCTCGAGGCTATGTTTATGTCTCAGAGATACTTCATTGATACAAACTTCACGGTAGATAAAATTTTGAAAAATAAAATTTTCAAAAATGAAATTTTGAAAATAAATTTTATTTAAAGCAATATTTTAAATACAAAATTTATTGCCTTGTATTACGAAAATGCAAGGACAATGTGTATACTTGATTACTTGTATGATTAGTGTCTGAGTACGTGTTTATGCCTTAGAATCTTAGTATTGAGATTTAACGCCCATTGAATTGTGTAAATGGCTAGTAGAGACGAGAACGAAAGGGCGTCCACGGGGCAACGATCGGGCACCACCAGGCATTTGACCCGGTAGCCGTATTTGATCGACATGCCTTTGGTGTGGAGTGTTCTTGTTTGCTGTCGCACGAGCCGGTATTAGGAGTAGTCGAGGAAGGTCTAGTAACCTCCAGGAGGTTTGGGCACATCATCCTCCTACATTCACGGGAGAGACCCGATGTGGCAGACCATTGGTTTATACGGTCAGAACATCTTGGAGGCTGGAGATCACCTCCGTCTACCGAGTTAAGTTAGGCGCATTCCGGCTAGAGGCGGGCCGTATGGTGGAGATGGGTTAGGACTTCTAGAGACTTAGGAGGTTATGACATGGCGGAAGTTTGGGGCTGTTCATGGGTAAGTATTTTCGAGAGACTCTGAGGCATCGCGAAGGCTCGAGTTCGAAGTGACGGGCGATGGCTTGTGATGGACTATGTAGCTAGATTCCACGAGGTGCTTGGAGTTTGCGATGATTACGTAGCCTGATCTGGCCCAAGAGTGAGAGGTCGATAATGGGTGAAGTTGTCCATTCGGGCAGAATTGTAGGACATCTCTGGGGATATGGATTATGGTTGGAACAAGCCACGACCGTAGAGAAATGGGATGCTCGGGTACTCGGGATGCAGTGTTAGTGGCAAGGAAGGACGGTCGGTCTTCCTCCGGTTCGAGGAAGAGCGAGGGCCTCTGGTTGCGGGATCCTCGAGGAGTCACGGCTATCAGGGCGAGGGACAGGATGAGTTGCGGTGGCCGGGACGGATGAGTTGCCCGGTCGAGGCGGGGACGGATGAGAGTTGTCGATCGGGCGGAGACCGGATGGTGCTACCATTGTCGGCCGGCTGGACACATGAGCGGGATTGCCCGAGCGGGGATCGAGGGTTTTGGGACATCCGCAGTCGATCGTGCCGGGGGCGAGAAGGATCTGATTACATTCCTCCGCGGCATAGTACCGGGGCGGAGCTGATCTCGATTTACCGAGGGGAACTACGGGAACCCACATTTCACGAGCGATTTCGAGGCGGGAAGTATGGGTAGAGCGGAGGGCGAGGCCACAGGCCGTGTCAGGGTCGGGCGTGTCTCTGCCCGTCACACCCTTGATGAGTCGGCCAGTCGGCCGGTCATCTGAAGTCGTTTTGCTATCTCACTATGGTAGAGTTGTTGATTACAGTCTTGCGTTCTTATCATTTTATCGAGTTGTGATAGGATGGGCTTAGAGTTGAGACCGTAGAAGGAGCCTTTGTATGTGAGTTCACCCTAGGGATTAGGGTGGGAATAGGGATGATATCATCGAGGTTCTGAAATTTGGAGATCTGGGACTCTCACATTGGACACGAGGATCATGGACATGTCGGCGGAGTTCGATGTCATCACGGGGATGGATTGGTGACGAAACACGAGGTCGTTGATTGTGACGGAGAGTTACCGCTACGGGGCCGATTACTCGTGTGGTATTTCGAGGGACAAACATGATATTTGACACGAGACGATTATCTGAGTCCAGTGTCGAGGGGCAGTTGGCGGGTTGGCTAAGTGAGCCTTTACCTTGGAGGACGAGGAGAGACCCCGGACTTAGATCTACCTCGGGAGTAGTATGCGAAGTATGTGGATGTTTTTCGGATAGAGCTACACGGACTTCCTCACGGAGGGTAGTAGACCCGGTGTCGGAGGTTACACCTGGTACTTCCGCCGTCTCTATGACTCGCATGGGATGGCGCAGTTAGTTGCGGGAACTCGAAATTACCCCTTCACAGACTCTTGGACAAGGGTTCATTAGACCGAGCACTTCACCATGGGGCGCTCCGATTATATTTGCAAAGAAGAAGGACCAGTGTCCATCGTTGATAGCCGTGATCAGGTTTTGCGACGCAAGACCGTGAGGCTAGTGAAGGTACTATGGAGGCACTATGGAGTGGAGGAGTACACGTGGGAGGCGCGGGGACACGATGCGGGCCACATCCCTTCTTGTTTAGGGATGATGCGTAGTTTAGTCGTTTATTTAAATGACTAGTGTACATCATGATAGAGTGCACGTTGCATATGCATGTGGTGATTGTAATTGTCGAGATTTCGGGGACAGAGAGATTCCTTTTAGAATGTAAGGCAGAAATTCGATTTTATGGAAAAAGAGCGAAAATTGTAATTTCGGTTAAAAATACGTAATATACCCAGATCTCGGATGACAAAACAGATTTCTTTATTGGAATCTCTCATGAAATCTAGCTATATACATTAAAATTTTGTAATTCAGGAGCAGTCGAATTTACCACGTTTTTCGAGAGGCATCATTGGGTCTTAGTAAAACTACTTTGATGTGAAGAAAGTCACACATGAAAGTACTCATGTGCCCATTAGTGAGATGTGTAAAGGAAATGATGAAAATGAATGACGAGATAGTCTTTGAATATCAAAGCTGGTAAAGAGGACGTAAATGTCATTATAGAGGGGGTGATTTAAGTTAGAAATGTGAAATAATTGAACCGGTTATTATAACTTGGCTATCAAAGAAAAGAAAACGTGGAGGAAGGAAAAGGCACGAGGAGCTTGGATGCCATTTTTAGAAGTGTCTTCCTTCTCCTCACAAGTTTCTATAATCCGGCCGATCGGAGTCTTCGGAACCCGAAAGAGCGCTCTCTGGAGAGGGCTTCGCGTGGGTACCAAATTTAGGGAGTTTTCTCAAACTCTGAGAGGTAGGGGTTTCTCCCTACTTGGATTTATTCTTTGTTTTTAAGTACTGTGTAAATGTTTTAGGTTGTTGAGGCCCAGGCTTGGCCATTTGATCGGTTTAAACCTTGGAATCGAAATGCTTGGATTTGGGACCCACGAACCAGTCATTATCGATATTACCCGAGATTTGTTTGGGATAAATGTGTGATGAATGATTCCATAAATCATGTATTGGTTTGATTGAGGCGAGTAATTAGAAATACGGGTTCTCTAAAGTGAGCCAGATAATTAGTGTTTGATAGGAGCGTGCGCGAGGGTTTCTTGTTCTGAAAACCGATGATTTCACAAAATATAATTTGTGAGAAAATATGTCGTTTGGTCAAATTGATTCAAATTGAATTGCTTGTGTTTGATCGTTAGCCCCGTGAGCTAATTTTATGTGATAAATTGAAATTACATGCTTGTGATTGTGTGATTTAATTTTTATGTGAATATATTCGTATTTATATATTTGCATGTGAATTAGGCGTATTAGAATTGGCATACATTGCATTCCATATGCACTGGAACACCCTAGGACTATGGGTGAGTGCACTGAGATGAGTCTAGAAAGCGGTTCGGAGGTTGTCTAAAAATATTAATTATCGGAGGGTGATCCAAAACTAAAAATCCCGATCGTCGAGTGGCTGATTGATATTACGTAGAGTAGTCCACAAACAAATAATATATATTAAGTAGGAATGTGATTGATATATACGCATCGAAGGGTTGTCCTTGAGCTAATAAAAGGCCGTTCTGTCTGGAAAGCAGGCGAGTGTGAGGAGTCGGTGAGGACTCGGGATCGAGTTGGTCGTGTAGACATTAGTAGGATCATGCATTTGCTTAATGTATGTTTATTGGAACATTACACGACAGAGTGGAGAAGTAGCCCATAAGGCGAATTTCCTCTGAAGCATTAGCTTGCTGTCGAGGATATTATTTTCTAGTCTGAGGGGCGGCGTGCGGGACGGCTCGTCCACAAGACGGGACCCCGAAGCGGGTTGTGGTTTTGATGATGTTTACGTGTATTAAATTCAGTATTTTGCAATATATGTTGTGTAAAGTAACACGTTTGAACTCTTGACCCAGTGGATATAGTTGGTATGTTTTATGGATATTGTGGTATGGTGAGAGGCCGTTTTTATCAAATATTTGTATCGTTGTGAATTATATTGAATTTCAGCGAAGGACTGGCGGGTTCATACAGGTGTTTGACAGGTAGAGCTCCGTACAAAGGAGACTACGCCCGATTCTGAAGTAGCGTTGGGTAACCCAGGCATTCGATATTAATGACCGGGCAATGGAATAGTTTGGGCGTCTTACTTGAGACGATTTTTGCTGCATAGTTTCTTTGTTTGATTTGACTTCTTACAAAGCAATGAAAAGTACCCAATGATCATACATAAATCTTTAAAAATTAATCAATGAAAAGAAGTTGAGGCTGGCATCAATAAATGTGTTTAAAGACAAAACTGATCATGAAATAGAAATCACTTAAAATAAATATATTAAATAAGAAAAACCTACAAAATTGAAAACACAAACCAACAAAGAATGAAAAATAAAAATTGTGCTTTATGATTTTCAAAGACCTTTTAAATTTCACTAAAGAACATATTCTAAGATAAATGGTATAATCTTCATAATTTTTATATAAAAAAATGAAAAATAAAAATTTAAATCATTTTAAAACTAGTACATATTTAATAATCAATCCTCTGAAATCCCGGTTTGATTTAATTTCATTTTGATTTAATAAAAATAAATATAAAAATATAATTATGTTCAAAGAAAAGGTATCAAATTCATTAGTTTTAGTGCGTAAATTATTTAATTTGTTTTTCTTTTGAGTGTTAAATTAGTAAAAAAAAAAATTGGAACTACGTCTATCATTTTCTTCGCAACTTATCCACAATGACTTTAGGATACAATTGGTTCTCAAATATATATATATATATATATATCATTCATTCCAACCCATAATTTATTGCTGGACTAAGTGCAATCTAAAATTATTGACCATTAGACTTTCATTGTGGACAATGGCATAAATCATGTATGAAGATGCCATTAAAGTGAAGGGGGAATTATGATTATAATTAGGGAATGTAATTTTAAGGTTAATTTTCAAAATCGTATTTGGTAAATACGATTTTAGGTTAATTTTAAAATCGTAAAGTAAAAAGACTAATTTGAGAATATTTTGAAAATAAATCTATATGAATTTTTAAATGAATTATTTTAATATCAAACTCTAATTATTGGAACTTCAAATAATTCTTGGGTATGCTTTAAAAAAAAGGCTTTCTTAGGTATTATTAGATAGGCCACCAAATAGAAGGAAATATATATAAGTATACCCCAGTAGTTAGTATTGAACCCCCAAAGACTTGTTGTGTATTGAATAGGCTAAGATTTGAGGTGGAAGAGCGTATCTTAATTTCTTGATTTAAATTGAACGAGGTATATTGCAATAATTTTCGAAGTTGGGTCTTTATAGTTGTCTTTTTATACAAGTAAAAAAAATTGGTAGAAACTTCACATGGAAAGATGATGAAGAGAAAAGATATATAAAGTAGACCCGTTATTCAATTATTGAATTACTAAGACTCGTTGATATTATTGAATATGTCGTGATTATAATGATTTTTCTAAAGAGTTTTGGATCAAAATGAATTTATTATTTAAAAAATATTAATTATAGGTAACATCTAAAATAGTCTCTAGAAGTCGTAGTTAGAAACTACAGCTTTTAAATTAAATTAAAAAAAAATCTAAATATTTCTCAAAGGAAAAAAAAGTTTTTAAGTTGAAATTAATTTTTTTAATAAAATTAGTTATTTTGAACCGATTAAACAGAGAGGGAAAGATTATTGCACATTGTGCTACAGTATTTAGCACTAAGGGGACCATGTAATTGTCGTGTCGAAGATAAGATTCCTTATATTGTCTTTGATTCCGAATCACGGGAAAAGAAAAATGTTTAAAAATGATTTTCTTTAGTTCTTTAATAAAAACATTTATTCCAAACATTAGGCGCGTAAGAAAGTTGATTTTTGTCATTAGCAACTTAAAATAAATTCATTTGCATCTATTTAACTGTTTTTTTATTTCTTTACTAGAATTGGTTAACTTATAAAAATTTAGGTTTTATTTTATTTTTGTAATACAAATGCGTCTTGTCGACGTTTGGTTATTATCTTCTTAGCGGTTGATTTATCATTTTGTGCAATGTGGTTTGTCAAATACGATTTATTACAACGTGATATTATTTTATCTTTATTACGGCACTTTATTTGCGTGGAGTGATTCAAACAACGAGGCCAAAATTTTGATTAGTGAAATATAATGAGTATAATTAGTTAATATGTTAAAAACTAAAAGACGTGAATATTGATCAATATATCATCAAATTTATAGGCTTTAAAAATAAGTTTATTATCGATGTCTTAATATTGTTTAATTTTGTATGGTTTTTAAGCATTTATATCTTTGGTTGTGATATATTCTGAGTTTGAATCAATAATATTACTTTTTCTTTCAAAAAAAATAAATAATAAATAAAAAACACTAAAGAAAATAATTACTTAAAAACTTATATATTTCTATATTATTTAATCTTTATATTAATGGATTAAAATAAATAAAATTATTTTGAAGTAATAAATAATAAAATTGATTTGATTTAAAGTATCAAATAAAAATAATATATCGAATTTAGTTATATTTAAAGTAGTAATTTGATTATTTGCTTTTACTCAAAATTTCACTTGGTAACGGTTTTGGACCTTTAGGTGTATTTTGTTGTTGCATTATAATTATATATATATTCAACCGGTCTTTAATTCTTTATATATATATATATATATATATATATATATATATATATATATATATATAATATATATATATATAGGATCTCTAAGCAGCTTGATAATCTCAAGTTTAAGCTCGGAGATAATATAATTATATTATGTGGTAGAGTTTTATCGTTAACTGCGTTATCCCGACATATAGGGATTAAATCTTGAGTGTGATTTGAAATTCATCGTCTTTTGTGTATACGAAACCCCGTTCGGGATCATGGTTTAGAAAATAAAATAGAATACGGCCTTGTGCATCGAGTGTAGAGGTATAGAGTGATAATTTCAGGTCAAAAAAAAAACAAAAAAATCACCTCTTTACTTAAAGAAAATAGACTAACATAGAGAAAGGAAGGCTAATTCGTATCTAATTTTATGAATTGTTGCAATTTGATGAAATCTTTATGATATTTCTCGTATTTTACTGTTTGATCAGGTTTGGTTACAAAACAATGAAAATTTATATAATGATGATCCTTGTATAATCTCTACAAATTAATCAATAAAAAAAGAAGTTGAGACTCAATATCAATAAATCATCTCATTTCAACACAAACTGGTCATGAAATGAAATCACTTCAAATTAAATAAATACATAATGAGAAAAATAAAATTTGAAAACAACAAACAAACAAAGACGAAAAATAAAAATTAAGAAGAAAATTTTAAAAACAAACAAACAAATAATATGATTCAGAGAGATGAAACAATGAAACATGAAGACCCTTCGATCTTATCCCAATCTAGCACATGATTTTACGAAAGCATCGATCTTCCCCCGACCTGTTGATCTCTTTAATTGATTTTGTCTTAGTGAAGACCCTTACAATGAAAGTTTCTCAAAGATTTATGCCGTTAAACAATCAGTGAGGAAGCTTTTCCATTCTATCTAGCATTTAGGGTTTGGACTACTCATTGCTCCTCTCTCTATTATCAATTCCTCTAATACACTTAAATTAAACAATTGTAATCTTTCAAGTTGAAGGAACCCTCCCGAAGAACATACCATCTTTTCTATATCACATCAGCCATAATTCCAAGTCATGATGATGGCAACTCCTTTAGGATCATCATTGGATCATCTGTTAAGTTGCATCTGCTCAAAGCAAGTCTGAGGAGTTTTGGAGGGTAGAATTCAATTTGCTTCGGCAACTTCTCTAAATCCCCGACCAAGGACAAATCATAAAGGTAGGCATGGTGCGAGAAAGGCATGAGTCCAGGAAGTAATGTTTTGTTATGATGATCAAAAGTAACCTTCTTCTTCTCCCACACTGATCCAAAGCGATTTTCCAATACTTTCTTTGTATGCCCCTTCATAAATGACAAACTGAGGATTTCAAAAACAGTTAATTTAGCAATAGACTCGAAAAACTCTGTCTTCAAATCTGAAATGAAACATTCACGTAATGCCAAACACCTTAGCTGGGTCAATTTTCCTAAGCCATCTCCCTCTAACCAACTTCCCCCCTTTAAAATTAAAGTTTGAAGGTTAGTGAGTTGCTCCACGCCCAAACAACCATTCACACACTTGTTTATTTGGGATTGGCTTGAAATCTGGTAATTCCGACACTTTAGATGTCTTAACTTCTTCAATTTCCAAATTGAATGAGGTATATTACGTGATTCACTCTAAGTCAAAACTAGTTAACCAATCTACCGATCGATGATGCAGAGCTTTACATGACCCATATCCTTTATGCACAAGAATTTTAGGTGAATGAGTTGTCCTATATCCCGTGGAGCACATGACCATCAACTTCCCCTATCTGATAAGTTGAAGCAGTAAGTAATTTAATGTGCTCTTGTAAAGATCCCCAACTTTTTACATGAGTTGCATTAAATGAAATCAAAGTTCTCAGGTTGTGACTAAGAGTATACAAGCATTGAGAAATGTCGTGGTTGATGAGATTTTGATGAATAACAAAGCAAGCGAGTAATACTAATAGGGAATGTGGAATCCATGTTTTCATGTACCTCAAAAAAATTTGCATCCTTACCCTGTTTCACAGCAAGTTCTCGAAGGAGGTCATGCATGCGACAAGACTCCACTCCTCCATCTAGCCTTCGATCAGCCACTTGAATCAAACTTCTATGGATCAACTGGTGCATGTAGTCCTCGGCAATGTCTTCGAGTCTTTCTTTTCCCCTTCTTTGAATAAAGCCCTCGGCCAACGATTTAATGGTAAGTACGTCGATACGAGTGCTTGGGAATATCATAATAAAAAACAAGACTTCAAGTAATAGGAGCAAGTCATTGTAACTCATAAGGAAATTCTCATGCACGAGTCAGGGCCTTGATCAGATGCCCTCTCTATACTTTTACCAAGCACTTTATCTGCTGATTGCTTTGTCTTACTGCTTTTGTAAGGTGTCGCTGCCTAACACCACGATAGCAAGAGCCAAGCGCTTTGCATTTTGTCACAATCTTGCTGCAGTTCCTTTAACTCCGTAGTTAGAGTGGGAGTTGTAGTACCAGTCCCTCGAAAAGCTTTTCTGAGAAAGAGCTGCCAACTCTCATCGTCATTCATATGACGGAGTTCGTAGATAAATTCTTCTGAATAAGTGGCATGCAGAGCAATTTCTTTATTGCGAGTGGTAATCAACACTTTGCTCCCATCCTTGGCCCGATCAGGAAAATGTGGTTGGAGGCGACTCCAAACTTCACTGCTCCATACGTCATCCATGACCACCAAGTACTTCTTCTCCCCAAGGAATTCACAAAGCTTCTCGCCAAGCTCATTCTCTCTCATCTCTTCTAATTTTCTTTTTTTTTCATCACTGGGTTCTAATTTTCTTTTTTCTTCATCATCGGGAAACATCACATGACGGGCAATATCTATCAAAATTTCTCTTGCTCTGAACTCTTGAGACACATAAACCCAAGCTTTAAAATCGAAGTGTTCCTGGACATCCCTTTGATTATAAACATTTTTGGCAAGAGTTGTCTTGCCCAGACCGCCCATCCCCACGATGGACACCACTGATCTCTTAGACGTCTCTTCCTTCATCATCAACATCTGCTTCACCTTTTCAGCGCCATCATCAATCCCACCACATCATCTCTTCAACGCTGGGGCTCGCTTCTCCATGTGACACAGCCTGATCAGCAGTGGATGAGCCGACGGTTAGAGCTTCAAGACCATACTTGGTTAATAGCCATAATCGCCCCAATCATCACGTATATCTTAACACGACTGCATCAAGCCAGTGGATGAAGGAGTAACGCCATTCCACTGAAGTAGGTAGGGCAGGGTGTTGAGTCTTCTTGCGATGATCCATGTTGAGGGATGGGTCGTCGATAACATCCTCAGCATCATGTGTTGCACTTCGTATCTGATTCACCCACAGCTTGACTCTTTCGTCGTATACACGCTTTGAATCCGCATCCCTCAGGAAGAGACGCATCCTCCGGCTCGTTCCACCCAGCAGCTTTATCTGGCCTTCTACTTCCCCAAATACCGAAGCCTCCTGCAAAATCAAGTTGCTCAACTTCTCAGCAAGAAAGTAACGATGCCTTCTTATTTTTAACTACTCTTCCGAGAAAACTGATAAAAGCGATCTTAACACGGTGGGAACTTCCCGATGGCTGGAATATTTATTTAATTTAAAGATGAGAAGAAAATCCCTTTCAAAGAGAGGATGATTGCAGGAAAAAAATCAATGGCAACTGTGGTGGTGGGTGGGGTGGGGTTCTATTTCGACAGCTGTCTGTGGAGATATAGATAGATATCTGCTCCATTTCCACCCACCCATCTAAAAGATCTTCAATAGCGATTTATTTACACCCCATTCACTTTCTCTCACACCTATTGTATAGACAAAGACAGTAAAACACGACGCTACATGACACGATGTAAATAAACGCCAGAATAATTTCTCCTTTCAAATGACTTCCTCTTTCAAGATGCAATTGGTTCTCAAATATATATATATATGTCAATTAAAAATTTATTTCTATTTAAATTCACGATCGTAATTAATTTAATACGATTTAGCTAATTTTTAAAATCATAACTAATTTAATACGATTTAAGGTTAATTTTTAAAATCACGCTAAGAAATACGATTTTAAAAGTAAAAAGAAAATAATAATTTAAAGAATATTTTAAAAAAAAATCTATATGTATTTTTTTTTTTAGATGAATTATTTTAATATCAAACTCTGAACTCCCAAGACTTATTGGGTGTTATTGCAATAAAGGAGATCCAATTATTCAATTATTGAACCCCAAAACTCGCTGGATATTATCAATGCGCTATAATACGAGCATGGGAAAAGATATATCTTAATTTTTTCACCTTCAAAATTGAACGAGGTATATTGCAATAATTTTCGAACTTGGGTCTTAGCTTGTCTTTTTTACGCAAAGAAAAAAATATCGGGTGTAACTCATACTGAAGTTATGAAAGATGTTATAACTCATATTCACTCATTATCAATTCAAAGACTCCTTGGTTACAGTGGACCCCGCGACCAATTATCAATTATCGAGACTGTCGATATTATTAATACGCCATGATTATAATCGATTTTTCTAAAGCTGTATCACATGCCAATTCTAAGAGTTTTGGGTCAAAATGAACTTATTATTTTAAAAAATATTGATTATAGGTAACATCTAAAATAGCATTTAGAAGCCGCATTTAAACAACGGTTGTATTTTTAAATTAAAACCATAGTTAGAAACTATGCCTTTGAAATTAAATTCAAAAATTCAAAAATGCACAAAAATCTAAACATTTCTCGAAACAAAAGTTTGCAGTTGGAATAATTTTTTTTATTTTTATAATGGGTTATTTTAAACCCAAACTCCACTGCAAGCAAAGTAAAGCTTATGGGGCATTATCGCATTATTCTTAATATTTCTTATAGGGGCCATATCAATTGTCATGTTCAAGATAGCATTCCCTTAGATCGTGTTTGATTCCTAAAATCACGGTAGAAAAGAAAAATGTTTAAAATGATTTTCTTTTAATTGTTTAATAAAAAACATTTATTCCAAACATTAGCTCAAGCAAGAAAGTTGATTTTTTGTTGCTTTAAATCATATCTATTTTTTTTCATTTTCTTGTTCAATAAAATAATTTTTTTATGAAAATTTAGGTTTTATTTTATTTTTTATATTATTACCGTCTCAATCCGACGCTTCGTTTATCAAGGCCGTCTTATTGCGCCATTTTGCTGCCTTATTACGTAGTGCGCGCACTACATCGACTTATTACGACGCAGATTGTCATATATTCATCGCGACACTTTATTCGCATTTAAGCGATTCAAATGTGGCACAAGACGGATTCGACAATGGACGATATTGTCAAATTAAGGTTTTCGCAGATATCAGTTAACCTGAGACGTAGATATTCTAATCACTATATTATCAAATTTATAGGATTTATACCGATTTATTATACTATTAATCTTAATATTTGCTTCATCTGCATTTGATTTTTTAACTATTCGTATCTCGATTCATGATATATTATAAAGCTTTAAATCAATAATATTATTTTTCCTTAAAAATAAAAACATTAAAGAAAATAATTACTTAAAACTTATATATTCCATATTATTTAAATCTATATTCATGGATTAAAATAAATAAAATTATTTGAAGTAATAAATAATAAAATTGATTTGAAGTATCAAATTAAAATAATATATGGAATTTAGTTCTACTTTTATTTTCTTTTTTTCTTCCCTTTAACTTTTCCTCCCCGTCTTCTTTTCTTTACATTTTTTCCTTAAAAGGAACCAAACATAGCCTTTATGATAAATGGAAACCAAGAAAATTCCACCATCTATTAAAGTAGTGGTAATTCTGATTATTTATTTTACCTTGATAATTTCACTTAGTAACGGCTTTGGACCTGGGTGTTTTGTTGTTGCATTATAATTAATTATATATATTCAACCTGCCTTTTTGGTCTTTGATTTGGTTTTTTAATCTAATTATATATATATATATATATTTGTTTAACACTTCTTTGCAATTTTGAAGAAATCTTAATGATATTTCTCAGAACCCCCAACCCGATTGAATGTTATAATAGTAGTTTTTTAACCGATGGTGTCCAATGATGTAAAACGAGGGTAGATTATACCTTAGAATGCCCGACGCCATTTCCGACACGGTTTCACTAAAATTGTAACCAGCGCCCAAGCGACACGATTTTCTGTATTATATCCCCGAATGGAGGGGTTTGCAAAGGACTTGAAAGAAATTTCCAGTTCCTATGACTTTGAACTCGATATTTAGAAGAGATTATATTTAAGTGAATAGTGATTTCCAGACTGAAATTCTGAGTCAACGCTGAAATTTTTTGGAAATTGGGCCGAAAATACGAAAATGTCCGGAATATATCATGCAGTTACTAACGAAACCGGAATAAAGTGAACGGAGTCCGTTTGATAGTTTCCTGTGTGATCCGAACGCATCTGCACACGCTATTGGTCCGACTTAATGATTTTAATGATTTTAAATCCGATTTCTATGATTTCGTAGCCCGAAATTCACCGTGAAGGATTTAGTTAGAATATTTTATGTTCAAATTTAAATATAGACGCACATTGAATATTTTCACATACAATCGATATAAAAACAAAGAAAAGGCTAAACGATAAAATCTGCTTATAAGGAGATATTTAATTGTACTAGCCAATCAAAATCGCTCTAATGGCTAAGTTATGATTTAAATATCGAGAATGACTGGGTCTCATAAAATTATTCTATGAGAGGCTTGGATTAAAGGGTAATTCACTTTACAAATAACCAATCGAATTCTCGACTTAAGGGTAATTTTGAAAGTTGAATTTAAAAGAAAATTAAGTGATTTAAGCCTAAATAAGGAGATCACGTATGAGAATGGTGCAGAGAAAGGAGAAAAGCAGTTAGCGGAGAAAGGAGAAAGAGGAAGCCAGGAGAGGAGCCAAAGAAACTCAAGAAACAAGTGCAAGTTTTCTTATGGAGTTAGGTTTGATGTTTTCCATGTTTCATGTCTTTAAATTCTGGTATGGATGTTAAATTGATGGTATTTAAGGTTTAATGGTGCTGAATTTAATATCAATTGAGAGCTTCATGGTTTAGGTTAGGCTTCGACAAAATCAAGCGAAGAAGGGTTAGGTTTGATAGTGAATCAGGCGCGTTATGTCAAAACGCAGATAACGCATCGATGCAAGTTTGCTAGAAAGGAAAGAAAAAATGGAAGAGAACACATTTCATTACCCAAGCAAGAGCTTTCTGATGCGAATGTCCTGTTTTCTGTTTTGACCAGTTTTGGTGTTTTGGCCATAACTTGCTCAATTTTGATCCGATTTGGAGTGATTTAAGTGGCTACAAAATAGACTTGAAGGAGAACAAAACTTAAGAAGAAGGTATTGCCACCCTGATCATAAGTGGCCTAAAAATTTACTCTCAAAGTAGGACCATGTGCAAGCCAAATTCTGGTTCAGTTTCGAACATAGATTAGCCCGGTTATTTGACGTAAAGTGAGTTTCTAAGTGTTCGAATTGGGTGATTCCAATTGGAATAGAACCCTTAGCACCTTAGCTTTAAATGAGTATAAGGACATAGTGTCAAAATATGAAGTCAAGACCCCGGAAAAAAATGAGTAATACAAACTGTCCCTCGGTAAAATCGGTAAACCGACTAGTTGGCATGAAAATGCCATAACTTTAGTTTGGATGATCCGATTGGATTGATTCCAATTCCTAAGTAAAATAGATTCCTAGATGAATAAGAATATAGGAATGAGTGTTTATGGTGGATTAAATGGAAATTATGGTTAATGTGTAATTGTGATTTTTTTTGGAAAAGGTGACTATCGGACGGGAACAAGAACTCAACGGGAAGCAAGCGGGATTGAGCTGTGAACTGTGAGTGTAAAAATGATGTTTTGCAAATTGAGTTTAAGTCACGATTTTGATGTTAAAATGAAAAGTTTAATGTAAATGTTATATTGCCTAAATGAAAAGTTTTGAGGTAAATGAAAATTTAATGTACATGTTTATCTTGCATCAATATATATTTATATGTATATGGAATAGGTATGCATATGTTAAGGAAATGTTTTATCTTGCATCAATATATATTTATATGTATATGAAATATGTATGCATATGTTAAGGTATTATGAAAGTTTTAAAATGTGTAAAGAATGCATATGTGTTTTAATGATAAAGTAAATGATTTAAATGGATTTATAAATGTATTTTGAAGAAATGTTTTACCGACGGTTACTCCTAAACCCCATATGACCGGGCATGACCGATATATCGCCGGCGTGACTCTTGGAAACAGGTAAGGATTTGGTGGTGTTATAGGTTACTAACTGAGTGGAGGGAAATAGGTGTCTAGAGTAATATCCTTACACGTTATAAAGTGCTATGACTGAACCCTATGCAAGCGTGAGTTCAGCCGTAGTGGTTATGATCGAATGTGATCGCCCTCACCGTCGGACCGGAAATCGTTTCTGTGTTTAATTCTGGTTCCATCGTAAAAGAATGGTTAAGGAAATAAAAGAAGTTTCGAGGCATAAATGTTTAAGGCATTAATGGATTTTTAAATGTATAAGTATGTATTACTTTGATATATACTGAAAATGTTATCTTAAGGCATAAATGGATTTTTGAAATGTATAAGTATGTTTACTTTGATATATACTGAAAATGTTATCTTAATGAAAATGTGCACTCCATGGGCTCAGCACAGCTCATTCTTTTCCATTATGTTTTAAAAACATTTTCCCGGACTGAGAGCAGTCTTGCAGGTAGAGTACCCTCTGTCTGATGGTGACCATCGAGGAGGCAGCCAGCGCGTGATTCGTTGTATATAATTTTCCATACTGTATATGTTGAATATTTTGTTATGGATATATGTATATGTAGAAAGTTGAAAAAGGAACTACGTGGGCTTTGATCCTCGATTGGACCAGTGCGTAGGCGGTCGGCTTAAGTCATTTCAGAGCCCGATCTTTTGAAAAAAAAATGCATGGATTTGAAGAAGTTTCAAATGTTTTGATGATTGAAATGAATAAATGTATATGTATATATTGTGTTTGATTGGGTTGAGAGCGAGGAGTCCTAAGCGGAGTTGAAGGAGTTGAGGATGGAAAGATTAGAAGTGTTTTAAATCTTTATCGGGTTTGTAAATTTGGGAAGGTCAGAAAACGGGAGGAAACTCGATATTTTAAAGAAAAATCAGAGTGTTTGAAAAACAAACGAAAAGAAAAGAAAAAAAAGAAAAAATTTTATCACTTCGCTTCCACATTATTTTCTAAAGATATGTTAAGGATTGTAAAGGGGTTCGCTCCATGGATTTTATTTGACTGTTTTAAGGAAAAGTTTCTATATCCATTGGAGTGCCGGGAGGTCCCCTCGGGTTCATGAGGTTAATCCGGGTCGGGATCCTTCAATTCTAGTATTTTACTGTTTGATCAGGTTTGATTACAAAATAATGAAAAATTATATGATGATCCTTGTATAATCTATACAAATTAATAAAAAATGAAGTTGAGACTCAATATCAATAAATCATCTCATTTCAAGACAAATTGATCATGAAATGAAATCACTTTAAAATTAAATAAATACATTAAATGAGAAAAATATACAGAATTTAGAAAACAACAAACAAACGAGACACAAAATAAAAATTAAGAAAGAAAATTAAAAAACAAACAAACAAACATAGTTAAGGAGGAAACCATGAAACATGGGGTTGACTAGATGGTGCATGCAAATGCAAATTCTAGAAGATGATGAAATCAATCAAAGTGTAATTAGGCAGCTAAGCTATCACATGATTTTACGGAGCTTATCCCAATCTTCTCCCCTAGCCTCTTCTATCTCTTCAATTGATTCGCGACATGATAGCCCTCTCAGTGAAAGTTTCTCAAGATTTGTCGGTTGCAACAATCCATGAAACTTTTTTCAATTTATCCACCAAATAGCTAGATTTCCAGGGTTTTCAGACTACTCATTGCTTCTCTCTCTACCATCAGTTCCTCTAATTCATCTAACTCAAATAATTTTAAACTTTTAAGTTGAAGGAACCCTCCCGAAGAACATACCATCTTTTTTCCCGTATATGCATTGAACCATAATTCAAGAATTCGCAATGATGGCAACTTCTCTAGGATCATCATTGGATCATCTCTTAACTTGCGTCTTATTTGGTCAGGAGTTTGGAGGGTAGAATTCAATTTCCTTCGACAACTTCTCTAACTTCCCTTCCAAGAACAGTTCATACAAGTAGGCATGGTGCGAGAAAGGCATGAGTCCAAGAAGTAATGTTTTGTTATGATGATCAATAGTAACATTCTTCTTCTCCTGCACTGATCCAAGGCGATTTACCAATGTTTTCTTTGTATGCCCCTTCGTAAATGACAAATGTCCGAGAATTCAAAAACGATTAATTTAGCAATGAGCTGCGAAAAACTCAGATCTTCAAATACGAAGTGGAACATTCACGTAATGCCAAACACCTTAGCTGGGATTAATTTTCTAAGCCATCTCACTTTAGCTTGACTTCCCCCTTTAAAAGTTTAAAGTTTGAAGGTTAGTGAGTTGCTTTCCGTGCCCAATATGACCATTCACACACTTGTTTATTTGGGATTGGCTTGAAACCTTGCTAAGTGACACTCTAGATGTCTTAGCTTCTTCAATTTCCAAATTGGACCAGGGTATATTGCAATAATTCCCTCTAAGTCAAGACTGCGGATTAACTGATCTAGATGGATGATGGAAATTTATGACTCTTTAAATCCCCTTTATGCCTGAGAATTTTAGGTGAATGAGTTGTCCTATATCCAGTGGGAACACATGACCACCAACTCCCTCTTCTAAGTTCCAAGCGTAAGTAATTTAATATGCTCTTGTAAAGATCCTGACTTTTTTTCCCTATAATTGGATCCACTAAATGAAACCCAAAGATCTTAGTCGTGAGCTAGAATTATGCAAGCATTGAGAAAAGTCATGGTTGATGAGATTTTGATGAATAACAAGCAAGCGAATACTAATAAGTAATGTAAGAATCCATGTTTTCATGTACCTCAAAAAAATTTGCATCATAGCACGTGAAAGCGGCAAGGTCTCGAAGGAGGTCATGCATGCGACAAGACTGCACTTTTCCATCTAGCCTTCGATCAGCCACTTGAATCAAACTTCTATGGATCAACTCGTGCATGTAGTCCTCGGCAATGTCTTCAAGTCTTTCTTTTCCCCTTCTCTGAATAAAGCCCTCAGCCATCCACAATTTAATCAAGTCCCGTGCATTCGATCTCGAGTCTTAAGAATATCCCCATAATAAAGAAAACAAGACTTCCAGTAATGGAGGCAAGTGTTGTAACTCAAGCGAAATTCCCATGCGCGTCTGGGACCTTGATCGAATGCCACCATATACTTGCAAGCACTTTCTCCATGGTGCTTTAGCTCCTCTTTTATCAAATGATAATTTGCTAACACCCACGCGATAGCAAGAAGCAAATAACTGCATTCTTTCCACAATCTTATTTCCAGTTCCTTTAACTTTCCCGTGAGTTAGAATAGGAGTTGTAGTACCCGATCCGCTCGAAAAGCTTTTTTGAGAAAGAGTTTTGCCAACTCTCATCTTCATTCATCACGACCAGTTCGTAGATAAATTCTTACGAAGTGGCATGCGAGCAATTTTTGTGCGGTGGTGATCAACACTTTGCTCCCATCCTTGGCACTCCTCAGGCAAATATAATCATGGCCGACTCGAACTTCCAGCTGCTCCATCGTCATCCATGACTACCAGTACTTCTTCTCCCAGGTATCCTGAAAGCTTCTTGCAGGCTCATCCTCTCCGTCTCTTTTTTTTCTTCATCACTAGAGACATCACTTGAAGGGCAATAGCTAGCAAATTTTCTCTTGCTTTCTGAACTCTTGAGACACATAAACCAGGCTTTACAATGAAGTGTCCATGGACATCCCTTTGATTATAAACTTTTCTTGGCAGAGTTGTCTTACCTAGAGCGCCCACAGATGGGCCTTCGCGATCTCAAGCCGTCTCTTCCTTCATCGATCGCTTCACCTTGTTGCCATCATCAATCCCATACATCGCTCTCTTCAACCGAGTGGGGCTCGACTGCTCCTTGTGCGACACGACGATCGACAATGGATGGTAGGAAGCGGTTAGATCTTGAACCATACTTGGATCTATTAGCCATAATCGCCCGATCTTTGCATTTATATGTAACCATTGTCGAAGCTCGTGGATGAAGAAGTAACAGCCGACCGTTTCCCACCACAGTAGGTAGGAACTTGAGGGTGTTGAGTCTTCTCTTAACGATGATCCATTTGAGGATGAATTAAATCGATAACATCCTCAGCTTCATGGGTTGCGCCGTGGCCAAATTCACCCACACCTTGACTCTTTCTTCGTATGCAACTGGATCCATCCCTCGAGTAAAGACCCATCGACTCCGGCTCGTTAGCGCGGCTTTATCGGCCTTCTACTTCCCCAATCTTAGGAAGCCTCCTGCCAAAATCAAGTTGCTCAACCTTCTCCCTTAAAAAGTACTTGGTGCTTTCCACATCCTTAGAGCTACTGCAACCGAACAAAACTTGTTGTTAATGCTGCGATCTCCCTGGCCGTAGTGCGGGTTTAAACTATGGAAATGGTATTTGAAAGGACGGAAGAGGCCCGTTCGGGGATGAATAGAAAATAAATAAAAAAAGGAAAAAAAAATACATGATTGGTAGCGTTCACATTGTGGCAAACCCTGGTAGGTAGAGGTGGGTGTTTTTTTTTTAGAATATAGGAGGTGGGGGTCGATGTCGTCGTCTCTCTCGCTGAGTTCTGTTGTATGGAAAAGTGGGTTACGAATTTAGGCTTTGAGCGTGTAGATCACTATCTTGAGTTTTAATTGCCCCCACTATGTTTCTTTGCGGGTTAGGCAATAAACCTTCGAGGATACAACCAAGCCTATATTCTATAATCGGCAACCTTATAGAATATCTCATGAACAATTCATATGTTGTTTTTTTTTTTTTCGGTCCTTAAACACCATTCAAAGTCATGTGACTAATCCGAGCCACCTTTTCAAAGAGGTGTGACTAATCAAGAGGTGTGACTAATCGAAGCTTATCTTTCCAAAGATATATGATTAATTTAAGACACCTTTCTCTACTTATATTGCAAGCTATACACAACGATCCACACTTGGCTTGTATTAGTTTTATATTGATTCATGCATAAAGGCCAGTAACTCTTTAGGTTTAAACCTCTCTTTAGTGTAAACATTTCCAAGAAACCTGTGAAATCGAGGATTACGACGAGCTTAAATCAAGATTTCTTACAATAGATGAAATTTTACACACATGAATCAAAGCGACTTAAAAATAGAGGAGTTCACTACTAAGTTAGCAATATGGCCTGTGCTACATCCACAGGTCATGAACATTTACTTGGTTATCAGCAGGTTGTTGAGGCACCCTTCCTATGTTCATATAGATTGAAATTTCCCTTTTTTTTTAAATTTCATTAAGAATGATCACACCATCCTCCCATTTAATATGCACAACTCACTAATAACTTGTTCTTGCAGATTAAACTATTTAGGTAGTAAAAATTACTAGTAAAAAGTTGGAGTTCAACTAATAATAAATTTAAGCAAATGGTTCAAGCCAAACTAACGGATATTAGTAACACTAAATCTCTCGAGGCACCTTTAATGCACGGATCCGCTAGATTGTTACAAGATTTGACATACGTATTGGTAATTATTCCATCCCAGAAATTAAGCGCCTTACAAGTAATTCATGCCTCAAACTTATATGTCTAGATTTTCCGTTATACACTTTTGGTGAGAAGCTCTAGACACTGGTTGCTTGACTATCTGGCCGTAGGAGATGGCTGGCATCGGTTGTGGCCTAGCAGTAATATCAATAATAAATTCCTCGGCCCCATTACCTCCTTGCAACTGGCTGTAATGCTCACAATTAGGATTCCATTGTAGAATGAGTTATACACATACATTTCTTTGATGCCCTGAAAGGCGACCTCACTAAAACAAACACCCATCCTGTGGTTGATTTGTTATCGAAAGCACTAGTTATCCAACTAGCATCTGTATAACCCTCTAGTACAATTGGATACTTATTATAAAACAATCCAAAATTCATAGTCCTTTTCAAGTAACCAAATTACTCTTGCAATTGCTTTCATTCCCGCGCTAGGATTATTGGTGTACCTAGATAACACTGCTGGCAAAAACTAATATACGGTCTAGTGCAATGCATAGCATACATCAAATTTCCAATTGCACTAGCGTATTCTATTTGGCTTGACACATTTCACCCACTTATTCAATTAAGTTTGAAGCGAGAAGTACGTAAGAGTATTTGCTTCTTTGATATCGAATGCTTAAATTTACTCAAAACTTTCTCAATGTAATGAGATTGACAAAGAGCAAATCCCCCACTATGTTTCCGAACCTTGATGCCCAAAATGGTATCTACTCTCACCCCAATCCTTCATTTTGAATTTTGAGATTAGATAATAGCATTCATCATTTACACCATGCATCATTAAAGTACACGATAATAAGCATATCATCTACGTAAAATACAAATAATTACACAAAAGTGTTACGTGAATTTAAATTAAACACATTTATCTGACACTATTATGGACAAAGCCATATTCACAGAATTACAGAGTCAATTTTCATGCCATTGCTTAGGTGCTTACCTTCCCAAACCATGTAGTGACTTGTCAGTTGCAAACTTGTATAGTTTCGGAGTAGAAAAACAAGAAAACCTTCGAGGTTGCTCCATATAAACCTCCTCATCTAAATCCCACCATTTAGAAAGCATTTTCACATCCATTTGATGTACAAATAAATCATATATCGAAGACAAAGATAAAAGTACTCTAATGGATGTTATACGTGCTACAGGAGCATATGTGTCAAAATAATCTATTCCTTCCTTTTGTCTAAAACCTTTGGCCACCAATCTGGCCTTAAAGGTTTGTATTGATCCATTAGTATTATATTTTCTTCTAAACACCCATTTACATCCAATAGCTTTGGAACCTGGAGGCAAATCAACAATTTTCCATGTATTGTTGCATAGTAATGAATCCATTTCATCATTGATAGCCTCTTTCCAAAAATTAACATCACGAGACAACATTGCCTCTTTATATGTTTTAGGATCATCTTCAACCACTAATAAGATTGGTATCTTATTAATAACTCCATTCCTATTGCCTTCTACCAAGAAAATAATAGAATCTGAAGATATAAAACTGGATGTAGAGTCTTCGCTTTCCTAGCACGTCTTTCACTCCTCCTACTTCCATAGGAGACTTTCCTGACTCTTTTATTATTAGAAGAAATTGGATCAATACTTGTATTATTTGTTAGTTCCTTGCTTAAGTCAGAGTCTTGTTGAAATTTATTTTCAATAAATTCCACATCCCTTGATTCTATAATCACATTAGAATGTGAATCAAAAATTCTATATGCTTTCTTGAAGGAATTCGATTATGTAATGATGGGGCAGTTGAGTTGAGTTTCACCCTACAAATTATGAGGTAATCCGGCATTTACTTCAACATTGAATTAAGTATATCAACTAGTGTCCTATTCTTTTCTTTCATTAGTTTTCATTTTGTTGGGGATATATATGCACTAGTTTGATGTACAATTCCATTTTCTACAAAAATGAAAATTCAATGGAAAATACTACCTCCTATCACTTAGGATTTTTATTTTCTTCCCAATTTGATTTTCAACTCAGATTTGTGCTTTAAAACATTTGAAAGCTTGATCTTTTATACTTATCAACAACATATGTGTATTTTGAATGATCATCAATAAAAGTTATGAAATATCTATTTCCTCTAGTTAAGATGCTATTTAATTCACATATATCGAATGAACAAGATCTAATAAAGTAGTATTTCTTTCAAATTCTTTTTAGGAAAAGGTTTCTTAGTCATTTTTGCTTGAATGCATACTTCACACGTTTTCTTATCTTCATCTTTATAAGAAATTAATCCATGTTTAGCCATATATTTCAATGATCGAAAACTAATGTGAGCCAAACGATCATGCCATAAAGATAAAGATAAATCAGCCATGTAAACAGAAACATTCACTTTATTATCAATACTAAGTTTAAACATACTTTACCACATGAGTAGCCTTTTCCCCACAAACATCCCGTTTTTAGACAGGATCAAACTATCATATTCTAAAACATATTTGAAACCCTTCTTACAAAGTAAACTAGCAGATACAAGATTCTTTCTAATTTCTGGTACATGAAAGACATTTAGCAACATCAATTTCTTTCCAGAGGTGAAGTTCAATTCGACACTTCCTTTTCCAACCACTTTGGCTGAGTTGGAATTTCCCATTAGAACTTCTTGGCCATCTTCTACAATTTCATAATCCTTGAACTGATTCTTGTTATTACAAACATGAATCGTTGCACCAGAATCATACCACTCCGCCCCAGACGTGGTAATGGTACAGCCCAAGGAAGCTCAAAGTGATCAGTCTCTAATGATGCAACTGGAACCATAAAGAACTCAACTCGGGTTCAAAGTCGACTCATATTTGCTTTATTGAATTTCTCACGTTAGTGTCGCTTGTTTCTCGCTCTTTAGGAACTTGCATTCACGTTTGTAAATGCTCCTCTTCCTACCACAAAGGAAAGCATGTTCTTTCCTCTTTCAATTGCTCAGGATGCTAGAGTACTTTGTAGTTTTTAAAATTCCCTTTTGTTTCCAGCAAATTCTCTTCCGAAAATTCTGATTTCACAATCGAGATTCACTTTCGCTGGGTGTAATCTCAGCAAAATTCTTCACATGAATTCGGGTTTCTTCTTCGATCCGCAAGTGCTTTTGAATTTGTTCAAGGGAAAATCTCTCGTGGTATGTACTTTCTTTTCCCCGTAATTATTCCAAGAAGGAGTAATTTCATACTATCCCTCCAACTTGCAAATGATTCAGGAACTTCTACTTTCAAGTCTTTAAGTTTAGAAATCAAGACTTGCAACTCATGAACTTGGTCCATCACAGAAACAGAATCAACCATAGAAAATTCAAAATATTTCATGATAAGGAATTTATCCACACCTTGTTTTTCCGTATTGTATTTGTATTCCAATGCCTGCATTTCCTTTGGTGACTTGATGGACGGAAGAGATCATGCAGTCGACGTAAAGATTGTTCAGATGCTCCCACAAAGCACTATCCTCTTCAGCTTTCTTCCGACTTCGCTCTTCAATTCGCCCGAGTCTTCACCAAGTAGTATAGGAATTTCAGCAAGGTTTGGATCAAGAACATATGAAATTTTCAGAGCAGTTAACAGAAACATCATCTTGTCTTTCCAACGAACGAAATTAGTTCCATCAAAGCGATCCAATTTCACGCCCAATCCTGATTCACGACAGCCTTGACTCATTTCACTCATAAAACCTTAAAATTGTCAGATGGAAAGTGGGTTACGACCGAGGCTTCGAGGCGTGTAGATCACTATCTTTTAAGGTTTTAATTACCCCCACTATGTTTGTCGCAGGTTACAATAAACCTTCAGATACAACCAAGCCTTATTCTATAATCAAAGAACCTTATAGAATATCTCATGAACTTCTATTCTTATGTTGTTTTTTTTTTTTTTTTTCGGTCACTTAAACACCATTTCAAAGAGTCATGACTAATCCAAGCCACCTTTTCAAAGAGGTGTGACTAATCAAAGAGGTGTGACTAATCAGAAACATCTTTCCAAAGATATATGATTAATTTAAGACACCTTTCTCTACTTATATTACAAGCTATACACAACAGTTCCAACAACTCAAAGACGATTTACAATAAAATAAACATAAAAGTAAAAAATAAAATTTATTTATATATTTAATCCAACGGAGCTGAAACCACTATCGGTTTTGTTGCACTTTTTGCTGCCATTCCGTAAATTTAGCAAACCTTATACCATTAATTGTCATTAATTTGAAATATGTTTCGAAATTAAGTTTTTTCTTTTTCACATCTATTCACTTTTGCATTATGTTGTTATAGTATTCTGTCTAATTTGGACCCTCTCATACATGCATTCTCCTCTTTATCACTTAAATTATAACTTAAGGACAATAAATAATGAAGTACTTAGAATTGTTTTTATGACCCTTAGTTAAGTAGTTAAGTCAATGGTAAGGGCGGACCAAACCAATCACATAACTCCATTTTCATGAATTTATCAGATATTTTAAAATCAATTTTTTATCATTCGAAATTTCAATATATCAAATTATTTTAAAATTAAAAAAAAAATGTGACAATTATTTTATAAATATTTTTACCTTGATCTTGTCTGTTGGGATGCTCCAAAGGATAAGTTTTTTTTTTTTTTTTGAGGGATCCAAAGGATAAGTTTTAATTTTTCTTAGTAAACGTACTCTGATAATTATAATGGAGTTGTCATGCTTAGTCATAATTTTAATTATTTAGGCGTCAATTTTGATGATCCCAACAAATTTGTCCTCTAATGTTTATAATTCAATTTTCATTTTGTATACATACAATATAAATTTTAATATACTAGTATCGATGTGACGCCCCAAAACCCGGGGTGTCCGTTGACTACCTGTCAACCCGCGGAAATCTACATGTCTCATGTCATGAGACCCATACATGTGCAAAAATGACCACTTGGGCCTACACATCATACTCAAAAATGTATATTTTATACAAAAATGATTTAATTACAATTTGTTTACAATTGTATTTAATTACAATTTATACAAAAAAAAATAGTCTCTTGCCCGCACTTTGCATAAAATACAAGATAAGGTCACTGGTTATTTTCTCGCCTTCTAAGGCCCCAATGCGTCCATTCCCCGGGCGCGCCTTCGGCACCGAAAATATATTCACTGACAGCAGGAGAAATGCCCAGTAGTGGAATTTCCCTACTTGGGTTACTCCCCACCTAAGTGCAATGCAATGGCACACCAAAACATTCAACACATGCTAATATATCACTCATGCATATATTAACAAAATTCATTCCATAAATCATGTTATTCAATTTACAACAATAACATAAAATTAGTCACATGGGCTACAGACAATCTGGTCGCCTTGAATCGCCTCTACAAAATCACAATCCGCATGTTATTCACTCATGGCAATAACACAACATCACACAAATCACGCAAAATGTCCGCGACCGGGTCCAAACCACTATAGGGATTCTTCAGTCCAAATATTTTGGAATCAAACCACTCGCCATCCAGCCTCAACAAATCCCCATCCATTACACGGCCCTTAAACAAAAGCAAAGCAGTAAGAGAAAACCCCTACCTTTCTGGAGTTTGTCGAAACCCTCAAAACTGGTACCCACGTGTAGTCCTTGCTGTGGGGAGCAACTTTGTTTAGCCTCATTTAAACCGACAGGGTCTCAATCACGGAATTTGTAAGGTAGAGCCTCTCTCTAAAAACCTCTCTTCTACCTCCTCTTCTGCTGGTCTCCCCTCTCTCTTCCTTTCCCTCCCAAACCAGATTGGTCAAGATTGGGACAAGAGAAAAGTCTTCTCAATGCCACGTGTCAAGCCATCATTGGCTCAAGTGGATTACACCCTTATCCTTATCCAACCACTTTGAGATTTCCCTCTAATGGCATCATGCCATGTGTCACCTATGGCCCACACTTGATCTCAAGTTTGACCGATCAGATCGACACGTGGCGCCTCTTGGCCACCCAAAACGTGCCAAGTGTCATGCATCCCTCTTGGTGCCTCGAAAAACGTGAAATTTCGATTATCTCGGAATTCGACGAAATTCGACGTGGTAGCTAGATTTCGTGAGACGATTCCAACGGTGAAGTCCGTTTTGTCATCCGAGATCTAGAAAATTCCAGATTTCAGAATCGTAAATTACCATTTTATACTCCTTAGGAAATATGGATTTTCCTAACTCACAATTGAAACTGGCACCTCAAGCGTTTGTATTGATTATAGTATTGGCATATGCCTCATTAATCTGATCATATAATTTCGTTTGTTTCAATATGCTAAAACCAAACACCTTTAAATATATATATATATATATATATATATATAAAGAATTTAATCGAATACTTGTTTATATGATAATAATTCAACTTTATTATGATAATGTGAAAATGAAAATGTTTATATAATGACTTATTGGAAATATATTAAATCTTTGTTCGTTACCTTTTGTGGATAACCATACCCAAGATCTTTCCAATGTTGTTTCACCGGCAAAAATCTTGCATAAAGTTATGAATGTAACCACAACAGGAACCATTCTGTTTCCACAAAGACAAGTACTCACCACCCACCCTTCTAAAACAAAAATCAAAGGAAGAGAGCGTCTGAAAAAGGATTAATTCTTGCATCTTCCCTTTTCAGAGTAAGAGAGATATGAGATTCTCCATGAACCGATGTTCTAATTACTAAGTAGATTTCTCTTGAAACTCCCCGAAACTACTCCATATTTTATATCCCATATCAAGTCTTGGCCGGGCTCAAGCTAGCCCCATTCGGGGCACCCAACTCATAATCCAAATCCAACACAACTTAATATATTTATAAAAATTAAGATAATAAAATTATTATAATAAATAATCTATCATTATAAAAATAATCATAAAATATTTTTATTATTGTAGTAAACTTATTTTTCAATTTAACCCGTCTTTTAAAAAATTAAGTTCAAAATTTACATTGAATTTGTGAGACCCCAGAAAATCCAAGATTTTGGACAAAGGGTAAAATAGAAATTTCGGTTGAAAATCCGGAATTTTCTAGATCTCGGATGACGAAACGGACTTTTCCGTTGAACTCGTCTCACGAAATTGAGCTACCACGTCGACTCTCGTTAGATCTCGAGGTGGCCTGGATTCTCACGCTCATGCTGCAGGTTGGGCCTACTTAATAATACTGAAGTTTGGGCGACGCCACTCAAGACCATGGGCGCGACACTTAAGATCAAAAGTAAATGCAGCCACAATTAAGCCATGCTGGGAGAAAGATCCCATGGCCCATATGATGCCATGTGGCAATATGTCATAAATAGCATTAAGAAATAAGAAAATTATTGAAAAGGAGAGCCACATTAATGGCATACGATAAAGCGTGATGCACTTCCCATCGACCGGGAACGACGACCCTCCAAATCGGGAGCGAGAAAGAAAAGAGAGAGTGGTAAATGAGATGAGAAATGAAGAGAGGTGAGATTTATAGTGCAGAAAAACAGTTAGTGCCAAAAGGAAAGAGGTTAAAGGAGAAAGTGAACAAGAAAGCGAAACTGCTCTAGAGAGAAAAAGGGAGGAAAATGAGAAGGAGAAAGGGAAAGCGAGGATTTTCCCATTTCGGCAGCCAACGTCTCGAAAGTTCGAGGACTAGCTGGTGCACACAAGGGGATCTACGTGTGGACACTAAAGTCGGAGTTTCGATTAAACTCCAAGAGGCAGGATATTTTCCTACTTGGTTTACTTGAGCCTAAAGTGCTTTATACATAGGGGTTGTTTCGTGGGAGGCCATGAGAGGCTATGTAGATTAGTTCCAAGCTT